>MU185376.1:49205-74724 GCA_016904865.1 Pissodes strobi
GGGGGGGGGGGGGCTCGCGTTACGTTAGCCCCCCCCCCCTAAAATGCTCTGTAAATCACTGGAGGATGTGGTGCTAGCTCTGTAACTTGTTTGCTAGGTAGTGCTAGGTGGGTGCCATAGGGTGCTAAAAAACTAAAGCAATTGGACAACCGGGGGGGCACTGTAACGGACCCATAGTTACAGCGAGGCACTTAGCGCCCCAAAAAAATATATATATTTTTGAATTATCACATATTAGAGTTTTATAACAGCCAAAATGTAATTCTTTGGTGGATCGTTCGAAAATATCATAACTTGCTTACAGTAGATGAATGAATACCATTATCAAATTTTATGGAAATGATTACAGCGAAGTTTGTTCAAAACTGTCTGAAAGGTTTCGAGTAAGAAATTTTAAAAAGCCAAACGAATTGCTCATATTTGAAATCTGATTATGCAAAAAATTCAATCTTATTGCATGACACAACCTCAAGTTATGAAGATTTTTCTGATCTTTAAAGCACTGATGGATGAAGGGATCCATAAAATGTCTTATTTTTTATAATGGTTGCATTCTATTCTTCTGGCGTTTCATTAAATTATTATGTATGTATTTATGTATCTAATGCTTTAAATTATTTTTATTTTATTATTAGATTCTGTAATACAATTGAAGGATCCAACAAATTTCAATAAAATTCTGTACATTAAAATAAACTACAAATATTCCCAAGAATATTTAACTCCAAAAAGCAATTCTAAGAAATTTTACATCACAACTGTAGGACTAATACTATATTTTATATATTCCCTTATAATTTTATAAACAACTAATGAAAATTTCGTCCTTATTATTAGCCATATTCAGAGCAAGTAATCTCCTCAGGAATGGAAGCATACAACTCAAATTCAGTCAAGTCACTGCTACAAGGAAAGCCCTAGTTCCCCAAAAGATGCGAAAGAACTGTAGGTAGGAAACAGAAGCCTACAAGCACTGGCAGCAAAATCAGACCGCTGAAAGTTGCAATTATTTTGCGAAGGAAGAAACTAAGGCAATCGTGTGATTGACGAAATTCAGTGATGCAACGAATATTTGGCAACCGACTATTCGATATTCGGCACGTTTTTCACTATTCGGTGGAACACCGAATAGTTTAGTCCGAAACGACTAAACTATTCGGTGTTCCGCCGAATAGTAAAAAACGTGCCGAATATGCCAAATATCGAATAGCGAATAGACAAATTTGGTAAAATGATTTTAAAGTTCATTAACAAAAAGTGCGTAGTATTAAACAAATTTGCGTATTAAGTATTAATACTAATTTTAATATTATTATCTAATATATTATTAATGATTATACAAGATATACAACATAATCTTATTTTTATTTTTAATACAAGTAATTTAAATTAGATCAATCACTTTGAAAACTAAAATAAACATAACCAGTTGCTTAACTGAGTTAATCACAAAAATTAAATATTGTACTCAAAATTTAATAGGGGCAAATTGTGATGTAGAAAAACCAATTTCTCTGCATTTGAAGGCAATAGTTGGTTTTTTTTAACCTCATATACGTTTCAAGCTTCTGAATAATCTCTCTTACTATAAACACTGCTCGCAGGAGTAGACAGGTAAATTGCAACCAATTGGGTTAAAAATGATTATTGACTCCGATGGGCTGCCTACCGGATATAAGGATTATCATTTCTTGCTGTGCATGCAGTTTTTAAATAGGTGATATCAAGTCCTGTTGCAATACTGTTTTTCTCAGTAAGTGATTCACTATTATTTTGTTCTGCTACGATCATCGGCACTTCATTATAGCAGTCCCAAAAATTTGCTTGTGTGTCACTCTCAGTATTAGATTCATTTCCGCTCCTTTTTTTCTTTGTAGGTGTCACAGCGTTAACTTCAGTGTCACTGTTACTACTGTATTCATCACAACTTTTTACGCCTTCTAGTAAAATTAATTGTGGAGCCCTTTCAGCTTGAGTTTGGTTCATGAAAAACTCGTCTTGAACCTTGAGTCGAGTAGAGTAGACAGCAGATAAAACTTCTCCGTTTTGAGGTTGGGGACGCGGTTTTTCAGCTCAGCTATAATACCTAACCTCGTGCTCTGCAATGTTTGGGTGGCTTGTGCAGTTTCTGCTTTATTTGCATTCCGCATAAGCGCTGCAACATGTGGTACGGTCTCTGACACACAGGCGTACCCTGAACTTGTGATTTTCGTGATCTCCTCAAACGGTTGCAGCAGTCTTACAACCTGTTTTAACAGCTCCCGTTGCAAAGAAGACACATTGGGGATATCTGGATTTTCCGTTAGATACAAGGAAATCGAACGCTTCTGTTCCAATAGTCTCGCCAACATATGGTAAGTTGAGTTCCACCGCGTGGTGATATCTTGAACCAACTTATGCTTTGCAAGGCTTAACTCTCGTTGGATAGTTTGTATTACTTCTTGCGCGGATCTCGAATGACTGAAATGAGTTACGATTCTTCTTCCTGCACTAATCATTGCAGTAACTTCATTCTGGACTTTCAATGAATTTACAATAACTAGCTGCAATGTGTGTACGAAACAAGGAATAGATCCATATCCGGTGTCTCTCACACCTTTAACCATGTTCATTCCATTATCATGTATATTAGCACGTATTTTGGACTTAGGAATATCCCAAATAGACGAAATTTCCAAAAGAGCAGAGGCAATATTTTGTGCCTGGCCATGAGAAATGCTTCATGTTGTGAACTGCATCGTCTAACTGAAACTGATCAGTGAGTCAATGGGCCGTGAAACTCAGAGAACAGGCGCCAGTATGGGTGCACGTCCACATATCAGAAGTAATGGAAATTGTTCAAGTTCCGGCAACCAGGGTTTTAATTTTACCGATAGTCTTCTTGTATATGTCAGGTATTATGTTTTCAGTAAAGAAGGGTAGGCTAGGTATGTTATAACGATGTAAAGCTTTCTTCATTAATCTTCTAAAACCTAGCCTATCAACCATTGCTACAGCCTCTTTATCCACTGCTAACATTTCACCTATTAAATACTGGTATTCCTTGGCCCTCACTTCATTTATGTCTCACAATTTAGACTTCTTCATACTTTCTGGCAAAGTCTGTTGCTTCAACTTTAAAGTTTGACGTTTGGCACAAAGAAGCGGTATCTTCTATAAAAAAGCATTTTTCTAGCTACATCTACCGAAAAAATAATTCAAAATATACAATCTATTTATTGGAAAGCAACCATCAATTTAATCCTAATTTTACATATTGAAAGCAAGAGACAAAAACTTAATTACTTTGAGTCTCTGGGAATAAATAATTAATTTCATTTCATTTGTATTAGTGAGACTTGTTTGAGAAAGCTGCAGTATAGCGAAACTTGTCACACGCTTGTCGTAATCTCAATATCGTGGAATTGTAAAAGTAAATAAGTTTTTGCCTTTCCTATTGTTGAATAAAATAGAACGTTATTTGAGTTCTTATGTCTTCAAAAGCTAAAGGTACCTTGACTGGTTGATGTTGTAGTTGATGAGTCTTGTAGCTGCAGAAATTCGTTGTAATATTTATTTCGCACATAGTTTATCATTCCGGTTGCTGTGGTATGTTTACCTTCTCCTCCGCGCGAAATCTTCACATCGCACAATTTACATTGGACCAATCTTGTACTGTCTGTACACTCCATAAAGTACATCCATACGGGCGATATCTTACTCTTTATAAAAGACATTACGCAATATAATATAACCAAACGACTCGTGGCGATGGACTGAAGTACTGAAACTTGAAACCCACCCGACACCGACGGCGACGGCCTGACCCTGAAGACGTAAGTAGTGACGCGGTAGTAGTAATGCGTAAGCATCCCACTGCTATTGGCCGATTATTCGGTATTCGGCACATTAGATGCGCAGAATATTAGGTATTCGGCTATTCGGCAAAATCGCTATTCGGTGCATCTCTAAAATTAAGGACAATCGCAATCAAAGGATCAGGAATAAACTTTAGCAATGCCCCAGTGGCTCCAGGAATGTCGGGTCGATAGCAAAGGCAGTAAGTTATTATATTTACAAAAACTTTTCCTTAATAACTGCACGTTACAGTTGATGTACACACCTCAGACATCTTCACCAGTAATGCGGGCGTGTCCCAGGATGCAATACTTCCACCAACTCTGTTTCTCATCAATCTATGACCTGCTGACCGACACCAATATTCCTGCATACAGTTTCGCAGATGACAGTACTTTTGTCTCCCAATTTAGATAAGAAACGTCTTTCCAGTGACTGAGACGTCATCGCAGACAGAAGCAGATTACAACATTAATCAAGATCTGGAGAAAGTTCGAACTTGGGGCCACAAAAATTTGGTAAAATTCAATGCAGCAAAAGCCCAAGCAGCCACCATCACCAAGAAAGCCAATTCGACTGGCCATTAGATCAGTATGACAGGATCGACAATTCCTCCATCCTCGTAAATCTGACTACTGGGTGTCTTCGTCCACAACAATATGTCCTGGCATGGTCACGTCGCTAATATTGCAAAATCAGCCTCGTAGAGGCTTAGTGCACTATTTCACAACAAAAAACTGTATACATCACGGCAGCTGCTCTTGCTCTACAAGGCGCAAATATGACCGTGCTTAGAATGTTGCTCACACCACCTTGCGTCTAGTCGGCGACCCGGCGTTGACCTGGGATCTGGATAATCTGGAACACAGCAGACCCTGTTTTATAGATATTTTCACGGCAGATGTTCCTAGGGTTTGACCCGCATCATCCGGCCCCCAGCAACGATTGTCAGACAGTCACGACAGGCAGCAAGAGCGTACTCGTTCATCGTACAACTGGAAACACCTAGAACATCGCTTTACAAGGACTCCTTTGTCTAGCGAACTGCATCACGGTAGAAGTCATTCCCAGGACATCTGTTTCCCCCTAATTATAACCTACAGCTATTCAAGGACCGTGTTAATCATCATCTTTGCACAAACACTGCTCATCGCGCTGTCATAAAAAAAAATCCGGTTTATCATTGCTCAGTTATAGAACTGACAATTTACGGTACGTCACAATAAATTTAATGGACAGTTTAGATATATTATTTTCAAAATTTTAAAGCTAAAAGTCGCGCGCCAAATTATCATCTAATCGATTTTGTTATAAAAGAAATGTATTTGAAAAAAAAAGTAAAAGCTTTCATTTTTTTGACCTGCAAATCGATGTTTTTACATTATGCTTCCATCAAAATTCCATTATCCCGACATTTTCGAAGCAGAGGAGCATTCAGAGAGTTTTTCACCTCTAAATTCCCTATCGAACTGTTACTTTAACGTTCTTTCGATCTTCGTGGCTTTTATTGGTGCTAGATCAACCCATAATCACCCCGTCAAGAGGAACATGTTCAGAAAAAATTCTCAAAATTAATTACCTTTTTCGACAGTCATCGTGTGTCAAACCATGATTTTTAAGAACCGCGAATTTGACGTAATAACGCGGAAACGAAAAATCGGATTGCCAATAACAAATAAGCATCAGCTGCCCCCATGTATTGTCTAAGCTCCTGCCATTCACAAATTTAAAATTATTAACGTAAAAAATACCCGAATGAGCCTTACATAGCCGAGCCCGACACGTTACTTCACTGCTCACTTTCATTCACCATCAAGGAAAATGTGTACTGAACGCGCCTTCACTTCACTTCAAAAAATTTAAATACGCTAATGGATTTCTGCGAAAATAGCAACTCCTATAGTTATTGATGGAAGTATATTTTAATTGTTGGAAATAGGAGTATCCAGTACCTGTCACTTATAATCCCACTTAGTTAAGGTAGGTTACAACCTCTAATAAAAAAGGGAATCGAAATGCGCATCAAGGATCAGTTGTCGGAATAGTGGAAAACTAATAATGATAAAAAAGTAGGTTCCATGAATAACAATCGTGTAAGACTTCGCTATGGTATTGCCAAAGTAGAATTAAATTATGGTTAAAGTTACAATAAGTTTTCTATGTTAAGAGAATATTCATCATTGGGTGCCATAGGGAACTATATTATGATATGTAGTTCTTTATTAAATTTATTTTATTTATTTATGATAATAGCTGTATTTCTGTAAGTGATGTAAACATTAGTGTTACAGTTGCAAAGATTTTCAGTCGGTTAAAAGATGTAAGTAAGTTTTTAATTAGTTATTTGTTAAATGATGAGAAAACCAGCGTGGCGATTTTAAATAACAAAACAAATAAAAATGCGCTTTATTTGAAATTATTTGCTAAATATTTGCAGTATGGTAATGAATGAAATGATTTTTGGGAATAGTGATTTATTATAAGTTGAATTTTAGTAGTCCTGCTGGTTATGTAACTACGGATATTAACAAAAATTGTTTATTTTTTAAGTATTGTTTAGTGCAAATCGCTTATTAACCACATTTTGAGAATTATCTAACTGTAATGTTATATATTGTTAATCAGACTGAAAGAGATAAACTGCAGATATACTAAAAGTAGGCTGATATAGGTATTATTAGATTATCAGAGTAAAATATTAGTCATGTTAAATATGTTATTCATTATTAAGTCAGTCCATGAAGGTGTTTGCAGAGTGCATGTATAACATTGTAATCTAATAAAATGCATAAACTACTAAGCAATTATCGCCCTGTCCTAAGTTTGAATTTGAACTTGGAAAATATTATGTAAAAATTAAAGATAAATTATAAACAACGCGAGCAGTTAACGCTTAGCGATTATAAACCTTAAACATGCAATGATTGTCGATCAGCACATTTTATTATATAAATACGCTAGCGAAGTCCACGCGGACTTGTGGGTTTCCTATCTACAGTAGTAAAAGTCGAATCTACGATAAATTTGTCAGAGTTCTGGGAAAGATAATTTTCAAAGTAGAAACTGTCAAGTACCTAGCTAGTGCAGTGTAAACTGAGTATACTTAAGACAAATATAACCATAAAACACAACACAACTCTTAAGAAACCTTTATCATAAAACAGTGACGAAAGACCTATTCACAATTGAAAAATATACCTCAATCGAAAAGGCATGCAGACCTCAGTAATCGGCTATAGTGATTTCTGACAAATAGACGTTGTTATTGCTTTCATTGACCAATAACCGATGCCTTTGCAACACACAACTCCACCAACAACTTATTTAGTTGTTGATCGAACTCCTTATTATTAAATAGAAAAAAATAGTTTTTTTACCTGTCAAGCATAGTGTAAAACTGAGGCTCTATAACTTCAAATAATTATTGTAAGGTGCACATCAAAGATCACTTGCTAAAAAATTTTGAAGTTAGAAGTTGATATGGTCCTTATAGAAAACCAAGTCGATTTCTCTGACCAATGCTCATGTGAGACTTCAATACAACTTGTCATATCAAAGTGAAAAGAAATGATTAGAAAAGGTGACTGCATAATTACCATTTTTTTGGATATGATCAAAGCTGAACAAAATAACCGATGTCTTTGCAATGAACAACTCCACGAACAACTAATTTAGTTTTTCCTGCAACTCCTTATTATTTAATGGAAATACAATACGTTTTTTTTTTATTTTAGTTTTGTAAATACAACAAGAAATTTTACTAAAAACGGTAGTAGTGCTTCCTACGAATGAAAAACAGTGAGGTGAATATTAAATACCAACCGAAACTATTTACCACTTAATCATAGTATAACCTATAAATGTCCTAGGTGCTACGTGAGTCTGTTTCGCGCCAACCCGTCAACTCTGCTGGGTGCAACTGTGTTCCAGTATTAAGATTACTCGCTGGTCTTTGTGACAAAGTGTTTTAAGGCCGTATTTATTTGCTGTTAACAATGACTACTTGTGCAGCATTAGAGAAAAATATTGGTCAATTGCTTAAAGGATCACTAAGGTCTAACGCTGGTAAGATAAAATTGACCGAGACTATTCAAAGCGTTTCGTTTAGCATAAGTCTTACAAATATAATCCATAATGAAGAAACAAGTGATAATAGAGAAATCGTTATAGATATAAACACAGATCTACGTAATAAACTGGCTGACCAGCTTACACGAAGTGAAGCACTTGAAAGGGAATGTAAGGACTACAGAAGAAAAATTGAATATCTGCTTAAAGATCTTGGAAATTAAAAGGGAGAAATAAAGAACCTTTCTAAGAACATCGAAAATATAAAAAATGTCGATTCCTGCAAAGCTTCTAAGAAGTGCTCGGAAACACAGACTGAGCCGGTTTCAACAAAGACATTGGTGTAGAATTACATGACTATTTGACATTTGACGACAACCTGTTTATTCTGTCTGTTGTTTTGCTTTTCTTTTATTTTCACAGTATCAATCTTTGTAAGAAGGAAAGTGCGAGGCCGCTCCATTGTCAGGAAGGCCGTGTTAGCTCATGTGATTTCCCGCCATTGGTTCTCCCCATACGACGCTGCTTAGAACAACAATGTCAGCACCTCGACTGTGAATATTATAAGATTAAGAATTTGTTAACGTTACATTTGTTGGAAAAAGCAGAGTGTGATTTGATATCCTGGAAGAAAAGCTTGTATTTAATCGTAATAAATCATGTTTGGAGCTAATTTCTACATTATTTCTAGTTTCATGGAAGCAAAATTACATTAAAGCTAACTCGAAAACCATTGAGAATTTTATGGTCACACATTAATTATTTTTAGAGACATTCTTATGCAGAATACAAAAATTTAAATAGAGTGTCCCATTTAAAATAACAAAATTGTCATAATATGTGCTGCTTAAACGGGACACCCTGTAAATATGAAAACATTTTTGGACCATGGCCCTTAAAAAATCAAACCACTACATACATACATGTTTAAGATCAACTTGATGACATCTGCTATTTGTATTATTTAGTTTTTGAGTTTAACTTTTTTACGTTGTTGGTATTATTATGTCATTATTATGTTTATCACTCTGTACCCCTTCAAATAGCCGGTGCCTAAATCAAACATTGAATAAGGAAAGCTGCAATCAAAATGTGGGGTTTGAAAATTGACATATTTTTTTACAACACCTTGTATAATGATACCAAATAGAAAAACACATTTTTTTGTAGGTTATTACTCAAAAATGAGTTACGTATAAATATTTTTTAACTAAAATTTAGTTACATTAAACCTAATTTTTAGTAGTAAGTTACTAACAATAGAGTAAAATTAACTCATCATTGAGTGGGCTGGTGAAGAAACTAGTGCAAAGATAACTCAAAAATTATTTGATTTTAACGAAATATTGATTTTAAACTTCACTATATTGTGTAAATATTAAGCAAAATTTCCCACACTTTAATGAGTAAGAGATACTCAAACATTTTGTGTAGAAATTTTAGACAATTCTTTGTGGACCCGTTTTGACAAAGTATTGTGTTCATTTTGAGTTAAATTTAACTCATAATTTTTTATAGTGTGGGAATCCAGTGCACCTTGCTGGAGGAAGCTAAGATATTAAAGTCTCATAAAGAAACAACGTCAGGCTCTAAAAATTTGCCCAAAGTAAACAAGCAAAATAGTGTATTCCAGGAAGAGACGAAAAATAATGCCAAACATAAAGCGGGAAATGTTACGGTAAGTCCACACATTCCAATCAGAATACCTGAGCGCAAAGTATTAATTTATGGTGACAGTTCTGGCTTACATATCGCACATATTCTGCAAAGGTACCTTAATGCCGACAAATACTTGATTCAGGGCTGGATCAAGAGTGGTGCTCATCTTAAAGAACTTACTAATTCTATTTTTAACGCAAGTAAAAACTTTTCTTCTCTCGACTCAGTTGTTGTATTTTTATATTTAATTTTTTCTGTGTATTTGAAAAGAGATTGCTTGGAGAGTTTCTTTTCATTGGAAAGATACACAAATCTTATACTGTGTTTGAAATATGACATTGATTATCATCAGGCAACATATAATAGATTTTATGATCTATTGAATTACTTTTTAACAAAGCGACATACCTATGAGTCGATTAGATCATTGACTAACTGTAAAACTAATGGCAAATATTTCCTTAATAAAAATAAAATCTGTTATCACTTAGCTAGTTTTGTTCGACTCTCTTTTGATAATAAAATTGTACTGAAATCAGTGATATCGGATGATTCGTTGTATATAGCTCAGAATTATGAAATGAATGACCTCTCAATTCTTAGTGGTGACAAATTAAGTACGTTGCCTGACCAGATACTATCGCCGGCCTGCCATGGCTCAGGCGGTGACCCTCTCGGAGCTGATCCGGACGTGGTTGGGGTAGTCTCAAATAGTGTTGACTGTGTTGTTGAGGCTGATAAAACTGTTGTCCGCTCTTGTCAGGGTGAACATAATAATTTTTTATATCCCAGTGGGAGCTGGAGGAAGTTTGACGCATATAAAGGGTTTGACATTGTGTCACTTAAATGTACAATGCCTAACAAATACGAGAGTTCATACAAACTCTGTAGGCCACTCAAGCTCATCGAGTATAGACTATGTCGCCACTAATATTCCCAATAGTCTCTTTCGGTGTAATATATTTGCTACTCACATTAGTGAACACCTGGCTCATAGGTTTGATTTTGATTTGTCTGTCGGAGCTAATGTCATTCAGGATTTTAAACCGGAGTATCCCTGTAGAGACCTCTCCGAAAATAATATATCCTTTTTTTCTAACATGATAATGTCACAGAATTGGAGTTTAATTTTGGGTTTTACTATGATGACATGTTTTGTTGCGGGTGTTTTGTACTGTTGTTGTTGTCCATACAGATATACTAAGCCCAGCAAAAAAGCACAGGTGAATGGATGGTAAAGCGATGATGTAAGACGAATAAAGGAAAAACTGGATGAGTTATACTGGATGTATCGTGGCTCCAATGATCTTACTCTGAATATCAAGAAATCAAAAAATCCTACAAACATCAGATAAAGTATACCAAACGAACTTTTTATAAAAACAAAATAAATAATTCGGATTGTAAATCAAAAACAATATGGTCTTTTGTAAATGTCAAACTAAGTAGGCAAAAAAATACCCAACGTCAAATCGAACTGCACATGAATGATGAAATTGTTACTGAACCTAGTCAAATAGCAAATCAATTTGTGATTTATTTCAACACTGACTGTTTCGTCTAAGAAATTGTATCAAAAGTATGGAATAAGTGAATGCTCTTGTACGGTTTCACCTATCATTCAGAACACGATTGTAATTATCCCTGCGGGGCTAAAGAAGAAAACCTCTTCTGGATTCGATGACGTAAACGTTAACATAATTAAAAGGATTAGAAATTGCATTGTTCAGCCTCTGACGAGACTGATGAACGCAAGTCTTGAGGATGGTGTTTTTCCGGCGATTCTTAAGACCGCAAATATTGTTCTTGTTTATAAAAAGAATGACTGTTATAATATTGAGAACTACCGACAGATATCTCTGCTTAGAACATTTTCAAAAATATTTGAAAGGGTTGTTTATAATAAGATAATACATTTTATCGACCGGTTTAACATTCTGAATATAGCACATCACGGATTTCTTCCAAATAAGTCAACGGAAACCGCATCATACCGAACGCTGAATTATATTTTTCGCTGCATTAATGATGGAAAACATGTGGTCTCTGCATTTTTTGATTTGTCCACAGCGTTTGATACCATAAGTAAGTCATTTTTGTCAGTAAATTCTACAATCTGTGAATTCGTGGGAAGATGCTGAAATGGATTGAGTCCTATGTAAGGGACAGAAAAATTACTGTCAAATATGGTGGTGTCCAGTCTGAGGAGAGATGGATAGAGCTTCGGGTTCCGCAAGGCCCAGTGCTGGGTCCATTGTTGTTTCTAATGTATGTGAATGATTTGCCTCTGAATGTTGGATGTGGACATGTTACCATGTATGCGAACGACACAACCATAGTTGTTGGTGCCAAGAGTCTGGATGACTTGTACAAAAGTGTAACGAGTGTATGTAGCGATATGGAAGTACGGTGTAGGCAGAGTGAACTGATCCTAAACATGGAAAAGACAGTTTATATGAATATGTTTAATCGTTTTTCTTTATCAGAGTCCGACTGCGAGGAAAGACTTAATATCAAGATTTCTAGTAAAACTAAATTTCTTGGGACCTATATTGACCCTCAACTATCTTTTTGTAGTCATGTTGACTACGTATGTGCTAAATTAAACTCTGCATTTTTTGCTGTACTAAGCTTAAAAAACACGCTTGATACCGAGGGACTTCTATCTGTCTATTACGCTTTGGCATATAGTCATATTATGTCCTATTAAATTGTTTCTTGGGGTGGAACTGGCGCGCACTGCAGCCTTATGTTTGTAAATCAAAAAAGGATAATAAGGCTTATTTTTAACCTACTCTCCCGAGAAAGTTGTAGAGAAATTTTTACCCAAAATAAAATTTATGGAGATAATCATGTGATACTTCAATACAACTTCTGAAATTATTGATAAATATGACAGTATAATTCATTTTTTAAATATCGTAAAAGAATAATCGATGTCTTTGGAACCAAAACCTCCTCGGACAACTTCTTTAGTTGTTCATGGATCTCCTTTTCAATGAAATGAAACAAAAATAATTTTTTTTCCTGAAAATCGGAGTGTACAATTAGAGCTACATCATAACTTTACAAATCCCTGCCTCCCGGAGTAACATCTTGCTCCACCGTGGCGGGTTTCAAGAAGCGTATTAAAATATTTGCTGGCGAACTAGATAGGTGGATGTGAATGGTATAGACATTCAAGTATGGGTAGTTAGCAATTTTATTATTATTTTTTTTTTTTGGTTCATTTAGTACTTAGTAATTAGTATTGTGTTAGAAATGTTATTACAATTTATTTATTCTTGCGGTTAGATATGAGTAGCTCTAAGCTAGATCTCGCCGCAATTGAATTTAATTTTTGTATTTGTTATAAACCGTAATAAAGACCTTATTTACTTATTTATTTATTGATTTGAAACAATTATTGAAGGTGCACATCAAAGATCATTTATTAGAAGTTTATGACATTCGATATGATGCTTATGGAAAACCAATGCGAGTTCCATGACAAACACTCACATGAGACTTCAAAACAACTTGTAATATCAAAATGTAAAAGAATTATTGGAAAAGTGCCAGTGTAATTACCATTTTTTACATACCATCAAAGCTGATAAAAAGAAAAGATGTATTTGAAACCAACAACTCGACGAAAACTTATTTAGTTGATGATATAACTCCTTATTAATTAATGCAAATAAAAATAGTAGTCAAACATAGTGTAAATTTGAGGCTCTATCGTTTGGAATAATTATTGGAGGTGCACATCAAAGATCACTTGATAGAAAATTGGAAATTCAGAAGTCGGTATGATTCTTGTAGAAAACCAAAGCCAGTTCTGTGAAAAATATTCATGTGAGTCTTCAAAACAACTTGCGACATAAAAGTGAAAAAAAAGATTGCAAAAGTGACAGTGTTTAATAAACATTTTTTACGTATCATGAAAGCTGATCAAAACAACCGATGTCTTTAAAAGCAGCAACTCCTCGAATAATTTATTTAGTTCTTTATAGAAAACCCTTTTAATTAAATAAAATAAAAATAGTTTATTAACCTCTCAAGCATAGTGTAAAATTGAGACTCTATCATTTGAAATAGTAATTGGAGGTGCACATCAAAGATCACTTGTTAGAAGATTTAAAAGTCAGAAGTCGATATGATCCTTATTGAAAACTAAAGCGAGTTCCGTGACCATTACTCACTCGAAACTTCGATTGAACTTGTGATATCAAAGTGAAAGAAAATGATTGAAGAGATGACGGTGTAATAACCATTTTCTTGCATATCATCAAAGCTGAACAATCGATGCCTTTGAACCCAACAACTCCACGAGCAACTTATTTAGTGGTTGGTGGAACTTCTTTTTAATTAGTGGAAATAAAAATAGTGTATTTGCCTTTATTTAGCATAGTGTAACATTGAAGCTCAATTATTTTAAATAATTTATTGTAAGTGGACATCAGATATCATATGGTAGGAGAGATGAAAGGTAGAAGCCGATATGAACATTATAGAAAATCAAATTATATTCCGTGACAAATAGTCAAGTGAGATTTCAGTACAAAATGTGATGTGAATGTGGAACTAAATGACTAAAGAAGGTTACGGCGTAATAATATTTTTTTACATATCATCAAAGCTGAACAAAATAACCGATGTTTTTGCAATCAACAACTCTATGAACAACTTATTTAGTTGTTGATGGAACTTCTTATTAATTAATGGAAATAAATATAGTTGATTTGCCTGTCAAACATAGTGTAAAAATAAGGCTCAATCATTTGAAATAATTATTGGAGGTGTACATCGAAAATCACTTGTTAGTGGTTTTCTTTAAAAACCATATTGACTTTCAATATGGTTTTTAAAGAAAACCAAAGCGAGTTCCGTGACAAATACTCATGTGTGCCTTCAGCACAACTTGTGATATCAAAGTGAAAATAAATGATTGAATAAGGTGTCAGTGTAATATTAATCATTTTTGCATATTATTATCAAAGCTGGACAAAAGAACTTATGTTTTGAAACCAACAACTCCACGAACAACTCATTTAGTTGTTCATGAAGCTTGTAAAATGGAAATATAAATAGTTTATTTACCTGTAACGCATAGTGTGTAAAATTGAGGCTCTATCATTTGAAATAATTATTGGAGTTGCATCTCAAAGACCATTTGTTAAAAGACTTAAAAGTTAGAAGTCGACATGATTTCTATAAAAAACCATAGGAAGTGACCAAAACTCATGTGAGACTTCAATACAAACTTGTCATATTAAAGTGAAAAGACATGATTGAAAATTTTATCATTAAAGCTGAACAAAATATCCGATGTCTTTAAAACCAACATTCGCACGAACAACTTGTTTAGTTGTTGATGAGACTCATTTTTAATTAAATAAAATAAGAATAGTTCATGCACCTCTCAAGCATAGTATAAAATTACGGCTCTATCATTTGAAATAGTCATTGGAGCTGCACATAAAAGATCACTTCTTAGAAGATTTGAAAGTCAGAAGTCGATATGATCTTTATAGAAAACCGAAGTGGGTTCCGTGATAAATACTCATGTGAGACCTCATTACAACTAGTGACATCAATGTGAAAAGAAATGACTGAAAAAGGTTATAGCGTAATAATAATTTTTTACATATTATCAAAGCTGAACATAATAACCGATGTTTTTGCAACCAACAACTCCAGGAACAACTTATTTAGTTGCTGATGCTGATGGAACTCCTATATCATTTGAAACAATTATTGGAGGTGCATATCAAACATCACTTGTTAGCAGATTTGACAGTCAGAAGTCGACATGAGCCTTATAGAAAACCAAAGCGAGTTCCGTGACAAATACTTACGTGAGGATTAAATACAACTTGGGATATCAAAGTGGCAAAAAAATGACTGCATGTTCAAAGAACGTTGTGAAATCACTTTCATTAAAGCTACACACTATATACTCCGTTTTGGTTAAAACACACTGCTCGTAGTGCTTGTTACGTAACATTAGGTTGTCGAATTCATGTCATAATAGACTTGCACAAAGGAACCATGCCTCTTGGTCCCATTCAGCAAAATTCTTAAATTGATCAATTTTAGAATGCCAGATAAAACCAAGCCGTTTGGTTTTATTTTGCAAAATTATTTCAAAAAAATCCATGATTTTCCTTTGTTATTCATTTAAAAATCAAAGAGATAAAATTTAAAATTCAATTGGTTCTTTTCTGCAGGACGTTAATTGGACCTTTATCTATCATTTAACGCAAAAATCCAATTTTTAATATTTTGTCGCTTGGTTCCTTTCTGAATGACTACGTTTAATTATAAACAACGCGAGCAGTTCGGCAGAGTTTGTTTCTCACCTAAACCTGCAGTACACATGTACATGGGGTCGTAATCCGCATCCTTATTTCCAACCCAAACCTGAGTTTCGCAGCACACATGTGCGCGGACTTGAGAGCTACCTACTTACAGCAGTAAAAGTCGAATCTACGATAAATTTGTCAAAGTTCTAAGGACGATCATTTTTAAAGTTGAATCTGTCAAGTAGTTAGAATGCAGTGTGAACTCTGAGTGTACATAAGACATAGCCAACCATAAATAAAACATAACACAACTCTTACGAAAACTATATTATAAAAGAGTTACCAAATACAAATCAAATCAAAAATATGCCTCAGTAATCGAGTATAGTGTAAACACATCAAGTTTCTGACTAATAGACATTGTTATTGTTTTCTCATTAAGTCTTTTGACCATTAGACATTCTTATTGTTTTTAACTAATGAGCTTTCTTTATCATCTCTTCTCACCAGACGTAGATCGATCCCAAATCTTAGCTATACAGCCTGCACGCCAAGGCGTGGCGTCACGGTATACAGGGCGTAGCAGTAATAGATCTACTAATATTATTTATATACGTGACAATTTGGTGGTGTATACATCCAGTCAGTTAAAATATGTTTTAATTTAAAATTGCTTGATAACAGACAGTCGATAATCGGATTAACTGTCAGATGAAATTTAAATAAAAGTTTGCCGATTTAATGAGCATTGATCCCAATTTCATCCAGCCTGACTAACCTCCCAAAGATCTGCCATTTGTATTACGTAGTCTTCAAAAATTATCATTCAATTGAGTCACATTACATTAGAATACTCACATTCATATTGGATTATTCGTTGCGTCTATGGCATATATTTTACCAATATTCCTCTAAATCATTAGTACGGATAAAATTTGAATAATTAAGAATTTTTAAGATAGAAGTATGTCGATTATGAACGAAAAATGTTATTCAAGAAAAGTCACTTATTTTTGGTAACTAGTAGTAAGCAAATGTACATTTGTGCCAAGCACCTAAAACGGTGCAACCCAATGAGGTTCAGAAATGTGCAAACGCTTTCTTCAAAAAAAGTAAAATGAGAAACATTTAACAATCCGACTGATGAATGCCGCAAACTATCAATTTGTTACGCCACTGACGTGGAAGTAGGAAACGCAACATAATAAAGTGTTGTGATTTCGGGAATAATGGAAGCAGTTCCTATGATACCTGGCCAGACTCAGTATCGCCCGTTGGGTCTCTATGCCCATTGTTTTTGTATTATCGCCTTTCATGACATTGACGAAATAAGCGCTTAACCGGCATATATTCGTCATTCAAACCACTAAACCCACGTATTAATGGTTACAGTGAATGGTAGTCCTTACGCCTAGTGTGAAACATAATTGGCGTTTAAACCCATACGGTAACTTTAATAATTGATATTTATTTTAAAAAATTTCAAGTGCTCATAGTTTTCTGGCAAATAAAGCAACAACGGCTTGCGAGTAATATGACGAGAAAATTAATGAATTTTTTTCTAAATAATTTATCAATTATTAGCCTATGGTGGTAGTGGATAAGATTCGCTCCCCCAGGAACTCTGGATCTTCCGAATTATACATGCAACTAAATTCCTGATCTTGCTTCTAATAAGCGAAACGTTCTTAGCAGTAAATTTATTAGTCGGAATAAAAAGAAATATATTAATAAAAATTTCTGTCTCTATTTTAGTACTCTTGTCTTCGAAATATGCGCGGATAGCTTGAAATAGATCAGAAAATTTAAGATTTGTTTCAGATAAATTGATGCAACCGGGGGGAGATTTAAAATGAGAAATATAAGCGCAAGAATGTGAATTATGTTGTAATTCAAATAGTTTTTAAAAGCAGAGTTTAAAAAAGTAAGAATAGAAACACGATTGTTTATAATATATGTAATTAAAGAAATTAATTTTTAACATTAATATTAAACTTAGCATATTAAAAAGCAATAAATAAAAAAGGGTCAGACATAAAGACCTAAAATAATTATCTTTCCCCTTTAAGATAGGAAAATCTGTTTCTTAATATATAACTAGCCATAACGTTACTGCAATAATTTTAAACTGTTCCAATTCGTTTTAGCCCGTTTTGGTGCTTATGGTTACCTATTTGTAGTTACTTTTGGATAGTCGTTCAATGAACTGTCGGTTAGTTTCAGTTCCCATTTATTTTAGTTATTTGAACCGACTCCGATACGTCATAATCAAATTTCATATTTTTGGTTAGTTTTGGGTAGCCAAAACTCTGTTCGCTTTGGTTAGTTTAAACTTACTTTAACCTTTACAACCTATTCCGATTCGTTTTAGTCCGTTTTGGTGCTTTTTGTTACTTGTGATTTGTTTTGGTTAGTCATTCAATCAGTTTTCGATTAGTTTTAGTTAGTTTTAATTTATTCTAGTCGTTTGAACCGGTTCCGATACATTATAACCAATTTTTATTATTTTGGTTAATTTCAGTTAGTCGATAAAATTCGGTTAATTTAGGTTCGTTTCAACGTACCTTAATATAATCTCTTCCGGCATGTTTTTGCCCGTTTTGGTGTTTTTGGTTACTTTCGTTTAGTTTGGGTTAGTGTTTGGATAGTTTTAGTTAGACGCCAAAATTTGGTTAATTTAAGATAGTTTCATCTTTCCTTAATATTTTTAATCTGTTCCGATATGTTTTAGCCCTTTTTGGTGCTTTTGGTTACTTTTGCTTAGTTTTGTTTAGTCCTTCAGAAAGTTTTCGGTTTATTTCAGTTGGTTTTAATTATTTTTCAGTTTGGTTTTATTTTATTTTAATATTATTATAACCGTATTGGAACCGGTTTATACCAATACGGTTACAACCAGTTTTAGTGTGTTTGGTTAGTACCAAAATTCGGTTAATTTGGGTTAGTTTTAACTTACTTCAATATTTTTAATCTATTTCGATACGTTTTAGCCCGTATTAATACTTTCAGTTACCATTGGTTAGTTTTGGTTAGTAGTTCAATCATCTTTCGGTAATGTTCAGTTAGTTTTTATATTTTAGTTATTTGGTCCGGTTCCGGTACGTTATAAGCAATTTTAATGTTCTGGTTACTTTTGGTTATTCGCCAAAATTCGGTTAGTTTTATCTTACTTCAATATTTTTTCGATACGTTTTGGCCCGTTTCGGTGCTTTAAGTTAGTTTTGGTTAGTCATTTAATCATCTTTCGGTTACTTTCAGTTAGTTCCAATTTATTTGAGTCGTTTGAACCGGTTCCGATACGTTAGAAGCAATTTTAATGCGTTTGGTTAGTTTTGGTTAGTCTCCAGAATTCGGTTAATTTGGATTAGTTTTAATTTACTTCACTATTTTTAATCTATTTCGATATGTTTTGGTGCTTTTCGTTACTTTTGATTAGTTAGTCAGAAAATCAAATTTCGGTAAAGTTCAGTTAGTTTTAATATACTTTAGTCATTTGAACCGGTTCTGGTACATTACAAGCAAATTTAATGTTCTTGGTCAGTTTTGGTTAGTCTTCAAAGATCGGTTAATTTGCATTAGTTTTAACTTACTCTAACAATTTTAATCTGTTCTGATACGTTTTAACCCGTTTTGGTGTTTTTAATTACTTTTGGTTAATTTTGGTTAGTTATTCAATCAACTTTGGGTTAATTCCAGTTGGTTCCAATTTATTTTGGTCATTTGAACCGGTTCCGATACGTTATAACCAAATTTAGTGTGTTTGGTTTGTTTTCGATAGTCGCCAAAATTCAGTTCGTTTTGGTTAGTTTAACTTACTTCAATTTTTGTAACCTGTTCCGGTACGTTTTAGCCCGTTTGTGTGCTTTTGGTTAGTTTTGGTTAGTCGTTCAATAATCTTTCGGTTAGTTTCAGTTAGTTCCACTTTATTTTAGTCATTTGAACCGATTCCGATACGTTATAATCAAATTTAAGTTTAAATAATGAAACTAACACGATCTTTCACGCGTATGAGGTCATGTGGCAAATGTGCACTTTTTCACGATTTGAGGCCCTTCAATGTTAATATGAATTAAGTGTCTTTTTCGTTCATTGGCGTATATAAACATAAATTTGCCTATGTGTTATCTAGGGAAGGTGAAGTTCAATGAGAAAATCGGCATTAATCTAAGAAATAAAACCATTAAATTGGTATAATATAATAAATATAGTATTATTAGTTGTGAAAATGCATAGAGAAACGGTGTTTGCTTAAGACTATAGAACACAAGCGAGATTAATATTATGAAGTGCAAGTATTATGATGTATAAGCGTTGAAAACGAATTTTTACCGTGATATCCCCCATAAAATCGGCAGAAATCACTGCTTATCTCTTGAAAAATGTCTAAACTTTGTGGCCTTGGCCCATTTTCTCATCTTCAAATCGTTTTAATTGAAACTTAAGGCAAAAAATATGCTTACTTCTCACAAAAACTGTACGCATCGATAAGTTAAAAGTAAAATCTAATCACCAAAATGTTTTAAAACTTTTCAATTTTGAGCTATTCAAACCCTTCTCAATCTACATATTTTAGCCTAAATATCATGTCAAAATATTGGACTTGTTTCTTCAAATTTCCCATAATGCATCAAAACCAAAGCTCTCAAGTCAGACTAATAAAACTGGAAATTATTTGCTAATTTCTGCATGATTCAATTTAACCTCGATTTTCTCGGATGGATTATTTTAAAACTCTTTACGAATCTGAGATTAATTCCTTAAAAAGAACTGTGTGTTTTCTAGATTTTCGTTGATCAAAATCATTTATTATTTTTTGAAGAACGTCGCTTTCAATGGTCAAGCGATAAATTGTTAAATCTTTTTTGTATCATTGTACTTGTTAGTTCAGTTTTAATTCTGCTTAGCCTTGATGTTTATGTCTGTTTGTTTTTTTCGGTAATTTTGAATTTAGATCTGTTACCTTACTTAACACAAATTTTTGAAAATCGTATTTAATTCAAAACATAACTTTTTCTAACAACTTCCAGAAGGATCGAGAGGCTCCTATCCCGGGCGCGATTGGGCAATGCGTAAAGATGTCTCTGGATGCCATACAAAATTATATTTAACTGCTTTTAGATATTTAAATATTTAGAAGGGCCCCATTGCACATTTTCAAGTACTCTAACAACGCAGAGGCACTCGGAGCGAAGTATCAAAAAAATCTATGAGAATAAGTTGTTTTGCCGAAGCATTAGAAACCAAATACTCTTTGATTTAAAATAGCATTCCAAACTCATTTTCTTTGTCGCATCATTCAATTGGCTCAAACATTTCGTGCGCAGACACGCAAAAGGACCAAATCAGAGCATAAAGACTAATGGACACGTCAGTTGCTCTATAGCCGCCTAACTGAATAAAGAAGAGGTAGACAAATTCTTCTATTCGCTGAACGGAAAAAGTCATCCAGAGGAATATTTTTATTGCCGATAAATTCAACCCTTCTATGGTAAAGTCCATATGTCAAAAGATCATGATAAGCCAGGTTATTACGCAAAGAGGAGACTCTCAATAATATTTCTAATGGGTTTGGGTGTCCAATGTCCGTCATCATCATCATCATCATTATCACACATTTATTTCATCATTTGCTTACATATCTCTTCTTAACTCATTTGCTTACATATCTGTTCTTAACTCTAATGCTTAAGATAAATTATTAGCCCGCAGAGCTAACTGGTACTAGGTAACTATAACCTATACGCACATGTTCACACTCCTCGAAACCAAACACCTCGAACCAACGAGGGGGCAGGTATCAGCTCATATCGCATCGGTGCCGGTGTAGACGAACAGTCATGTAATGTATTCAAATTACCTAGGTAATACCCTTTTAATCGAATTGCATTACTTGTTATCGCTAGAATGTGCCTTGTATACTCGTGCTTAAGTTGCAGCTATTATTGAGATAAGCTATACAGGAAAAACACTTTAAAAAAACCTGCTTTACGTTGACAAGCACAAACACTGATTATGTACATTATTTACATACTTCAGGGTAGTCTGCTACTCCCACTTTTACCGATCAAAGTTGAGTTTTGCAGAGTGCTTTGCTTTTCAATTGAGAGTAAAGGCATTTAAGCTATCTTAAATTTGCAATTTCGGGTAAGTAAAGAACTTAAAAATCATAGCTATCTATTTCCTTGGTAAAGAAATTCAAAGTAGCTTGAAAGATTGCTTGCTTGATGCCATTACACGACTCTAGGAGGGCTGCGTAGTCCTCTTGAGCCGCAAGAAGTAGAGGAAAGGTAAGGATTGGATGCTTATTATTTACATCACTGTCGGTACATTATTGTGCGCGCTCACGTCCTCACGAACACTTTAACTGTCACTTTTTCCACTTCTCTTGAGGGCAGGGAAGTCTCTATCGTATTGCTGCTTGTTCTTCGTTGTTCTCGTGCTCTGCCAGGCGGGTCTCGCTGGAGGCGGCGCTGGTTTGAAGGTCTTCCTGGGCTGTGCTTGAGCGGCTGTAACTGCGCCAGATTAAATTGATAAACAGGGCAGCACACATCGATAGATCGATGGTCCCCGTTACAGTTCGCACACTTTATCACTTCCTGATGACACTCCGTAATCTGGTGTTCTCCAGCGCATTTGGAGCAATTCCATTCTCTTTTGCAAATTGCCAGTTCATGCCCGTGTCCCTGGCACCGCTTGCATTGCATTATTGCTTTGTCAGTGCGGCGATGCTCCCAGGAAACACGGACGTTCATGAAAAGCTTGAAATTCTGGTTTAAGTGCTTTAGTGTTGTATTAGCTTCTGTTACAACATGATCTAAAGGGGCCCTCGTCTTTGTCGTGAGGAACACCTCCTTTATCTTCATGGCATACTCCTCTATTAGTGCGTTTCTCACTTCCTGCGGGAGGATATTGCCATCAAGGCCTCTGAGGACAAAGCATGCTTCCTTGTAGCTCTGTCTGCATATGAGTGATATTCAAGGTCTTGGTTGACGAAAATCCTCTTCAAGGTTGCCCAATCTTTGGCGTATTGGCATCAGGTTATTATTGAATTTCTTGTATATTTCAATTTGTATTCATTACCATTGGCTGATTTCAGGTTCGCTGCAAAATCTCGGTGGTATACTAGTCCCCCTTTCAGAACTATGCGAGATGGCGGTGTGATCTTTTCTCGGAGTGGCTTCATAGGGTATAACTCGACGAGCTCTGGTATTTACTTTAGTTGCAGTGTCCTCTGATGTTTCGTCAGCCGCTCAGTGCATGGAACTTATTGCTCGTCGTTGCTGACTTACTTCCTTCGCCTACATCAAGATAAACCTTGCGGATGTTTCTCTTGAACGATAACGTTTTATATGGCGTTTAAAACTCAAACGATGAGGCGCCACCAGTGTCCATAGGTACTTGTGAGTCAATAGTATCGCTGTTTCCAAAAATATTATCATCTGGAATCTTTTCAGATGTTGCAACATTTACTACAGTCGTTATTTCTCGCTGCGTAGTCGTAGAGGTCGCATCAAGGTCACTTGGCTGCCTAATGTATCTAGAGTTCATGTCAAGGTCATGATCGTCACGTACGACGTTTTCTTTGGAACTGGTACGTTTTCCATCGCTTATTTTCTGTATCTTAGAAAATGTTGGCGATGTTTCACTCTTTCTTTCCTTTAGGGACAGAAGCCGTCTGGCCCTTTTTAGTTTTTGGCCGCTGTCAATTTTTGACTCGGTAGCCTTAGCTGTTCTTTCACTCACATCTGAATCGCAAGAGATTTAAGGTATTTCATCACCCTTCTCTAACATTGCTGTGATTTTTTTCGAGGATCCGTCCCCGAGAACCTTCATCTTTTAAAATTACTAGGCTATTACTATGTTTAAAAAACTAAGCAGACTTATGTAAAGTGAGTACACTGTATATAAACGTGGTTTCGGCGAATTAAAAACGTGCAGAGCTCAATTTTACGAGGATCTCCAGGACCTGTGTTGCACTCCGTGTTCCGATATCCAATTACACAAAAAAGTCAACGCCAAAAAAGATTATTACGTTCACCTTTGCAAAGAGGAGACCCTCAATAATATTCCTAATGTGTATGGATAACCATAGAAATTTTGTAGCAAGATATTGTAATGAGCAGGCACAAAGACATTTCTCCTAAAAATTAATCTAGGAGGTTCATTTATCAGGTTTAATCCCAGTTGGATATGTTCTCAGGTGATAATAACCTGATCCTTGTAGTTCTACGAAACCAAAAAAAAATTGTTACAACTTTGTGCTTCTACTGTCACACGTCGCTCAAGCGGCAGCCTCGGCATAAAACAGTCATAGGGATGCAAAGGTTGCCTTAAAATAAAGAAATTAGAGTGTTCCTAGAGATTAATCAACGAGCAATTACACACAGATCCAGATTGTTGAATGAGCTGTAAAAGTTTTACCACTACAGGCATATACCTCACAAGACAGAATATATTTCTATACGAAGGAATAGTTCTTAGCTGTCAAAAAGCAATAATATCAAGATCTTGATTTAGAAGAGAGGAGGGAAATCATCGCCACGAAAGCGGCAAAATCTTTTGGTTGATCCAGTAGACACTGTTCCGTTCCGATATCTATTTAAGAAGAAGGAAACTTGTAGTATAACTTACCAAGGTCAGTTCAACATAGTTGAATGAGACAAGTTGTGCTTTGTCTTTATTTTGCCAATGATCGTCAAAATAGATTAAAAAGAAACTCAATACCTACGTTGTGTTATTGTTATATCTTACACAATTTTTAATTATTCAGATTGCGCTTCGACCAAACACAATTAGGGAAATTTGAGGGAAAGGTGTGTCATGTAAATTAAACCACAAATTCCTAATACGCCTAATTTATTAAAGAAAAACGTGCCGGACTCAGCCTGGAATTCACGAGGGGAAAGAGTACGGCAGAGAAACCCCCCGATCTAAATTCCTAAACCGAATTATGCTGTATAATCCATTAGGATTATAATTAATTGAATTACTGTTTCCCGTACCACAATTTGTGGTTCTACACTTGTAACAAAACATTTAAAACTGAAGAGATAACTCAACGATCGGGAATCGAACTCGAGTCTTCCACGTGCAAGACGTGGTTGTGATAACCACTGCACTACCGAAGAGGGGTGTTAGTTAGCCAGTCGCCGCTGGACGGTACTGAGGTCCTGGTTACGGAGGCTATTCAGCTAAAGTTGAAAGAAGGGCCAATATCTCAAGAATGATCATTACATTTATAACTAGGATATTCTCCTGTCAGGGTAGGAAAATGTTAGTAATTTCATAAAAGCTCTTACTTGCAATAGCAGTCGTACTAAAACCAAAATTCCAGCACGAAAAGACAGCAAACAACACATTTTTGTTGTCATTTAAAGTAGTGTTGTTCACAGCATAAAACGATTTCATTAAATTTATACACCATCAAATATGAATTATCAATGAGAATAAAAGAAATAATTGTGCAAATTATGACAATAACAATATCAAAATATATCCATATGTTATACCGTCAAATATGAATTATCCATGAAAATAGAAGAAATATTTATGCAAATTATGTTAATAACAATATCAAAATATATACACATGGTATGCCATCAAATATTAATTATCAATGAAAATAGAAGAAATATTTATGCAAATTATGTTAATAACAATATCAAAATATA
>MU185376.1:74734-115377 GCA_016904865.1 Pissodes strobi
AGAAGAAATATTTATGCAAATTATGTTAATAACAATATCAAAATATATACACATGTTATGCCATCAAATATTAATAACAATATCAAAATATATACACACGTTATGCCATCAAATATGAATTATCAATGAGTATAAAATATATAATGGTACAAATTATGTTAATGACAATATTATAAGTTTCATTTTACCAACTTGTAATGACATATTGCAACACAAGCAAAACAATTCACCAAAATAAACCGTACACTCCGCTGGCTTCTGACTCTCTATTTTCCGTTCTCGAGCAATACCTTTCGGATATCCTCCAAAAAAACTCGGCTTCAATTTATGACTTCATTTATCTTTTACATATATAAAGGGTGTCTCAAAATATTCACATATATAGGGTGTCTCAAAAATGAATGTATGAGGTCTAATGAAATAGTATTTTAAAGAGGTGGGTTGTCTCAAACTCGAGAAAGAAAATGTGGAAAAGCTAAAACAATCACCTACTCAACACTTGAGAAAAAATAGTTATTAGAGAAGTTAACCAGCTTAATAAAATGACCCAATAAACCAAGATGTAGCTAAAATATAGGACAACACGTAAAAAATATCGCTTAACCGTCAGCAGATGATGCCTCTTCATCAAGTTTATAGTATCTATATCAAGCTGAATTTCGCTACAGAAATCTTCCAATTAAGATTTTTTTGTCAGCCACCAGTCTTGGTAAAGACGCTTCTTGCCTATTTTTCTATGTTAAAGTAAATATAAGATATATTCAGAAACATTAGAACCCGACTAAAAACTCCAAAAAGGAAAAAAACAGCCCAATAACGTATAACAATGAAACTTCAATAAAGCTCTTCAACCACAGCTGTGAGGTTTATAATGACAAACCGAAATTCGTTCAGGGCCGGAATAATGTTTATTTTTAATTGTAATTTTAATTGTGTTATGTTCGCTGGAAATAAGTTAATAGGCTAAAGAAGCAGGTGGTTAACTACTTTAATATCAGGTTTCACACTAAACTTATCAATATCTAATTTTTTTTAATTAATGTCTTAAATTTGAAAAATAAGAATATTCAATAATTATATTGGTAAAATATCTAATTAATTATTCTCGCATGGTCTTTCTGCATGATCATGAAGAACTATCTCAACCTAATCAAAGAACTACTCATAATTTCTAAAGGCAAAACTTAATCCAATAATAGTTAGATAACAACTTACATTATTCAAGACAAATCAGAAAAATGAACCAAGTGAAACCATTCAAGGTCCAAAAATTAAAACATCAACCATTCAAGGTTCAATAATTAAAAATATCGAACCATTTAAAGCTCAAAAAACAGAATGACCAACCATTTAAGGTTCACACGTAAACATAAACTTATCGTTTCAACCATTTTAGGTTCAAAAATTAAAAATTTTTAACTAATTAAGGTTCAAAATTCAAAAACATCAAACATTTTAGGTTCACAAATAAGCATAAACTTATAGTTCCAACTATTTAAGGTTCAAAAATTAAAAATATCGAACCATTTAAGGTTCAACAATCAAAAACATTAGCCGTTTAAGGTTCACATGTAAAGGTGAACTTATAATTTCAACCATTTAAGGTTCAAAAATAAAAAATATGGAACCATTTATGGTTTAAAAATTAAAAGCATCAGCCATTTAAGGTTCACAAATAGACATAAAGTTATATGTAGGATCTAATATTAAAAATATCCAACCATTTAAGGTTCAAAAATCAAAAACATCAACCATTTAAGGTTCACAAGTAAAAATAAACTTATAGTTGCAACCATTTTAAGATCAAAAATTAAAAATATCCAACTATTTAAGGTTCAAAAATTAAAAACATCAACCATTCAAGGTTCACACGTAAACAAAAACTCATAGTTCCAATCATTTAAAGTTCCAAAATGAAATATATCGAACCATTTATGGTACAAAAATTATTAAAGGTTCAAAATTGAAAAACATCAAACATTTAAGATTCAGAAGTAAATATAAACTTTTAGTTTCAACCATTTAGGGTTCAGAAGTATACATAAACTTATAGTTCCAACCATTTAAGGTTCAAAAAATGAAATTATCGAACCAACCAATCAAGGTTCAAAACTCAAAAGAGTCAACCATTTAAGGGTCACAAGTAAGCATAAACTTAAAGTGTCAGTCAACCATTAAGGGTTCAAAAATTAAAAATATCGAACCGTTTATAAGGTTCAAAAGTTAAAAACATCAAACATTTAATATTCACAAGTAAACATTAACTTAATGACAATCAACGTGGTCGAAAAGCTGCAAGAATACTGAACTTATTGCACAGTTTCCCAGCAGTTAGTAGAGAAGAGTGTTGGACTCGAATTTCTTCCAGACTTCATTTAATAATATTTCTTGTCACTCGTTCAATCATGACACTTGAAATTTTAATGTAACAGAGACTTGGATTGGTACGATCGTGCTAAGCCAGAGCTATAATATTTTCACCACTTACATCGATGGTGGAAGATTTCAATTCACTGTCGCCTTCTTATGCCTTATATAATCCATTTCCAGAAATGGTTCGAAGCAGATGGTCATCGAACTACCTTAATATCAGCTTTCACACCAAACTTATTAGAATTTAGAACATCTTCATCCATTTCATACATTTTATAAATTTTTAATTATAATAATGTTTTTGTCATCACTGTCTAACTTTCTGACAACTCTGGCATCACTTCTCTTTTGCTTTCTAAAATGGGCTTTTGCGTAATTTTCTACACCGTGAGAAAGGTTTTCTTGTAAGTAAAGCTATTTTCTCTACAGCTTTTTTAAGGCACAAATTACCACGCTTAATTAAGGTTAGAAACCCGTTCTTAATCATTTCTTTAGCATCTGTTGATAGATACACTTTTCGATTTGTTACACATTCCCAAATTACTAGAGCTTCGAGGATGCCATATTTCTAAATAAAAATAATTATTATATGCGATAGAAAATGAAATACGAAACAGCCCAACTATGACTGAAGGCACAATTTGAACTGGCAATTTAGGTTCATTTCAAACGTCACATTTAAAATTTTACCTGAATATGCAAAGTAATGTCGGCCTGCGTGGACAAGTGTTATCATCTCGACTCGTAAATATATACCTTTCAAACATTTTTTTGTCGGTTTCTAATATTTCTGAATACACTTTACAATTTGCATTGTTTATCAAAAAATCACTATCTTTAAAAAACAGTCAAATAATTTTTCTTTTCCACATTGCGTTATATTGGCACTTATTCCGCAATAAGATACCAGTTTCATATTTCCCTATAAACGACCTCTTGAAAATTTCATAATTTTAAAACTTGATTTGTGGCTACCGATCGGTTTAAATACGCACACGCCTTATTCCTATATTCCTTACCCTATATGTTGTTCTTATACTTTAAAAACTAAAATTATTTTTAATGAGAATATAATTGAAAAAACAGTACCCTATTTGTTGTATTGCGAGACTAAACTTTAGGTATTTGTTTCGTTCTTCTTTAGTAACTTTCTTCCACTTAGCAATTTTTCTCTCTTTGCTATTCAATACGCTTTTCTGTAAATACGTAACAATTATTATAATTCGCTGCTAATTCAGAAACTGCAACAATATCTATCGAGAATAGCTGGAAAAGCTGCCATCCTGCTAAACACAATCGCAGCAATCGATACAAGAAAAAACCTTTAAAGGCAAATACAATTCAAAAACACCTGTACAAAAGGACAAGAGACAAAAAATTAACATGACAATCGCTAGGCGGATCCATTCTGTTCTCGGAGCATAACGTTCCGAGATAATGCATAAGGCTCCGCCTGCCGTCTTCATTGGTGCTTCGTTTAGGAACGAACGCGCGCATGCTCAGTGTGAACACACCTTTAGAAGTCTACAATTTACACACAGAGCGCCGCAAGTTGATGGGATTTGCACGTATTTTCGAGCCCGTTGTACTATTGTAATCCATTTTGTCACTCTAATTATTCAAAAAGGGACAATTGCGGACAATTTTCGATTGACGGACATTTATTCGGACGGTTTGCGGGGTGGACATATTCGTTCTAGTTAGTGATACAGTGCTCAAAAAGGCTTCAAAATTGATCTGGATCTACAGCGACAGGCCTCGAACGGCCACTTCATTAGGTACGTCAAATATTGACAGTGTAAATAAATGTTGTGTGTGGAGGTGTCCTTTACTTTTAATTAACATCCTTGAAGGTGTGTTCTAAACGATGAGTATTTACGCCTATTTCTTTAAAATTTACATAATCTCTTATTTATTTAAAAACTGATCATTTACATTTTGTTAAACTGATGACAGCTTTATAGTCAATAGAATAATAATAATTTAGCATTATTGTGTTACTTTTTGCGATACCTTTGTGGGCACATAAAAAATTTGTAAAGGTCATTGTGCATGGTTTATTGCTAATTGATCAAATGATGAGTTGACAATGATGGGTATAACATTGATTAGCAGCACTAGAAATTGAGTTGACTAAGTATTGCCACAGATGATTGGCGTTGAATTTTTTAGCCATTGTCTGATGTCAGTTTTTACAAGTTTTATCTAGCTAAATCTGTTGAATTTTAATATTACTTAACAATTCTGCTAAAATCGATATACCTATTTCTGAATATATTTAAAATAACGTATGTAAAAATTGATCAAAACGTTGTAGATAATTTTGGTAATTTTTGGCCTGAATCTTATCCATTTTCGGGTAAAGTCTCGTGGTTTTTGAGCACCAGATTATATGATATAAGAAATATTTGACCGTCGCCATCCGTTCCGAAAAGCCCCAGTTTTTGCGATTTGAATTCTTGAGTTATTTCATCAGTATTCGTTGTTTCCAAGATCGTTTTAGGCTAATTCATATGTCTATCAACAAGTTCTGTTTAAGAAAAATGTACATAATATTTGCTATATTTTTTCCAGAAATAATCATAATTTTTTCCAAAAGAAAACATGTAACATGCCAGAAGTATTGAAACAATATCTATTTTTAATGTCAAACACTAAAAATAAGCGGAAGATTTATTGAAAGCATATGTATGCATCCACCAAACGATTGGATGCAGTAATCTTGTGTGGGCGAAGTAGATTTTAATATATGCCTACGAGGGTTTAGGAACGGCTAAACCCTGAGCTATTTGATGTAGGTATAAGAATCGACCGGATGTACATTTTTATTCTAATTAATATTTACAAACTACTGCTTATTAGCTGCAAAAGCAAGGTCTTTGTGCGGTCGCGCTCCGGCCTTAATAACACTGTCCTCTTTAAAAGCCCAGAGTATTGCAGATTAAATTGGGCTCTATAAAAACTTTGCCATATTGCTTTTGCCTTGACTGTTGCCAGTTCGATTGATACGTGTTTACCTATATAAGTATCGTGATGTTTTCCTTTGGAAAAATGTAGGAGATTAGTAGATAATAGGTATGTATACCCACGTATTTATTAGTAACAAATTAAAATTGGAGCGATCACCATTAAAAGTAAAAATTTAAGACAAAGTATTTTGAAAAGCAAGGCCAACCTCCAAAGTGCTATTTCTTCTGTAATCTGTGGTCCAATAAACGTACTTAAATATACGAAAATGATCCTGATGGGGCGTGTGTCCAGCAATTAATCAATTATTATATTAGTGGTTTCATTTTTGGTCGAGTTTGTGGAGTTTTTAAGAATGACCATTGCCCACCACATGACCATCATCGTTATCATTAAGATTATCACACTATTTACCTTGATTTGTCAATATTCTACCGCATAAATCACATTCTCTCCTATTGGTATGCCAAATAATACATCAGCGCCTGCTTAAATTATTATTTCTCCTACAATTTCAACGCTATTCTTTAGCCTATAAATTCAGCCAACTATATCCTTCCTTGAATAGATTATTAATTAATAAATATCAAATTAGGAATATTATTAAAACGCAGAAAGAGTGGGTAATTTAGAAATTCCTGCAACTAAATAACAGGTTCTAAACACTCTTTGGCCTCTCAACTGATTTTAGGCGGCTGCTTTTTTCCTGTGTTCTGAAAAAATGCTCGTTAACGCACACCACCTGGGAAAGGGGTAGTGTGGGACATACCACTGGCATATCCACTAAAAATTATGCAGTGTTCCTCCAACCCGTGCTTTTACTCCCTAAGGGTCTCCTCTACAGGCCGGCGTGGCGGAAGAACTTCCGGGATTGGTTTCTATTAAGTCCTGGTCTTCCTATTTTTGTGCCTCGCTGTGATTACCAAGATAAAGCGAGGCTTTATTCGTTATGTCGTCCTAGTTGGGATGTAAGAAGCAGTATTGAATGTTACTCCACTCCTGCTTTGTGCTTCTTGGCACTGATCGTCTCTTGTGTTATTACACACTCCTAGGTCTTTTGTGTTTAGCCCATCTGCGTATTATTAGGTCGTCTGGATTATAATCTATTGCTTGCCTCAGATCTTGAACGACATGGTTCTCTGCTCTTTGGAATATGCGCTTAGCCTTTTCGGTTGTCGCTGTACGTCAGCGTGCAGGTCGGCATTTTTGACGAACCATGGTGCGCCCGCTGCTCTCCTGAGTAGCTTGTTTTTCGTCCCTGATAGCAATTTTATGCTGGTTTTGCTAGGTATCCCCAGGTATTTGATCCATGTGTCAGTTGAGGCACAGCTATCGTCTTTATCACAGTAGCTTAGTCTTCCGAGACATTTCACTATATTTCCTGATCATGGGATTTAGCAAAGCCATCGCCCACTTGGTTTTGTCTCTTGCGGCTTGGAGGTGCCTTTTCCATGTCAAGCCACGGTCTAGCTGTAGGCGGCTGCTGTATAATAGACGGGTCGATATCAATTTTGGATTATTTCGGTACAATTTTTACTTTATATTTTTCATAAGCTATCTCATACTGATAATACACGATTCATTCAATTAATGCGCTTTCACAGCAGGTTAGCAACATACCATCAACATTATTTTCAACATGAGTCGAACAGATTATAACACAAAAATGATTAAATTTCCCCTCTTTCCCACTGGGTACATAAGGTAACCTCAAATTATTTAAAATTTAATTATGTAATAGAATCGGTAAACCTTTAAACAAATTAAATATAAGAAGTCGCACATATAACGCAAACAATGTAGTAACCAGATTTTTTAAGCAAAAACGGGCAAACATAGAAAATCAAAATTAAACTTAGGACAACGGATACAGGCAGATTGTCTTAAATCCAAAAACCTGCAAATGATAAAGAGATATCATTCAAGTATTGTTTTCACTCATCTTGTGATGAAGTAACACTAAGTATGCATATAGTGTACTTCTACGTAGTAGCACTAATAATGGATTACCCGATTATCGGTTAGCTGCGATTTTCATTCAGAACAGAACAGAAAACCGGATATTCGATTAGTTGGTTGTCGGTTAATCGGTTTTCAGTTAACCGAACGTTTAGCCCATTGGCTAACTGGTTTTCAGTTAACCGGGCTAAAAAAATATGTATGCATATACAGAGTGTTGTTTAACTATGAGGCCAAACTTCAGGAGGTGAATCTTTGAGTGATTTTAAGAATAAAGGTTTATAAAAATAAATGTCCGAAAACGCATTGTTTCCAACATACAGGGTGTTCAAGTATAAGTAAAAAGCGGTAGTGTACGCCCCTGACCATTTTCTAATTTTTTTGGTTGTTTAGGATTAAAGAACTCAAAAAGCAGCTTTTTTGCCCCTTGAATTGTTTTCGTATCTTGCTTACTTTTTAGGGAATAAAATAAAAACCGCGATTACATGTCCCTAGACTACCTATATCACAAAAAGTGGTTTTTATCTCTTTTCTCAAAAACTAAGCAAAATACGAAGACAATACAACGGATAAGAAAGTTGCATTTTTATATGTCAAATTTGAAACAATATATAGAATTTTTTAATAAGTGAGTCGCTTACATTTTTGTATCAAAAGTATCCAGAATATTGACTTCCGGAACGCCACTGGACTTAATAATAATTAATCTAATTAAGGCTAAATAAGCATCTTACTACAGTAAATACTACTGCCAAATTTTGACAAAACTGACCGAAAGATTATTGAGATATTTACAAAAAAACTATTTCTTTTTAAGTCTGACACCATGTATCTTGGAAACAATGCATTTCTGGACTTATGTTTATATAAACTTTTTCTCGTAAAATCCCTCAAAGAGTTACCTCATGGAGTTGTGCCACCTGTATATAAGCAGATTACAGAATATGAATGCCTCTCAGTTAGGTATAAATTTATAATGTGCTGCACGTGAGAGAGTTTTGTTTTTGTTTGATGATTGACAAAAGCTAAAAAGAGGCGAAGCTATGAATTTTTAATTTGTAGACAGCACTTCCGACAAGTTTTATTTCAAAAGGGTATTCGGCGGCAAATTTTAGTTAAGTTTTAATGGTTTATTAAAGCCCGAAATAATAAGAATTAGAAAAATATGATGAAGCAAACGTTCCTGTTATTTGGTACTGTTCGCTTTCACTGAAGTAACCATCTGTATTTTTTTAGCTTATTTAGGTATAGAGTTTTTAACACCCAATTGCAGTTGCGCTTTTGTCAATCTCAGTTTTAATGTCAGTAAGTTTTCGGTTTTCGTAGAAATTAATGATCTGCCTCGATTAACGTGATTTACCAATTATTATGGGTTAATCGTTTAAACCCATTAATCGGTTTTGTGGAAATTTTGATTAAACGACTAATGAAAGACCGATTAATCGAAAGGTGTTTTCGGTTAACCGATTTTTGACCAAAACTGGTTTTATTAGAAATGGATCAAAGGGTTTTGGTTTTTTTTCGACATTTTCTAGCACTACTTAAGATTAGATATTGTACTGGAAAGGTGAGTGGAAGTTTGCACGTAATCGTAAGCTGTGGAGAAGAAAATATTTTGTAGTTGTGGAATTATGCGAAAATCCTTAAAATATCACTCGGAATTTCATCGCTCGACAATAAAATTGCTGACGAGGTCTTAACCCTTGAATAGTCGCGCCCAGTGTCACAGACCGGCTAAATATTTTACACCAGAGTCTTCGTGGACTTTTATAGATTGCGTTGCTAAGCTTCGCGCATGTTTATCGTATGATTCCGATAAAACGTTGATTATTGTTACCCTTCAAGATCGCTCCGGCGCGCAACCAAACAAAACTAACCGAAACAAATCCAAATTTAAAAAAAGAAACAATCACAGCCGTAAAAAAAATAAAAAACATCCCTTGCCACTGACGGGAATCGAACCAGGGCCGTCATATCATAAGCACAGCATCTATTCACTGTACCACCAGGCTTGCTTACCGAAAAATTTACAAGCCTTTTGCTAAATATGTCTCAGAACCTGAGCTTGCGCGAAGCTTCTCAACGAAATCCATAAAAGTCCACGTTGACACTTTTACATTTTACTGCCTCCAATTTCGCTATTGGAAGGAATGCGGCTAGCTCCCGCTAATTACCTTTCAGGCGCCATCCGGTTTATCCACAGTCTTAATAAGTATTGTGTCAGGAGAGCTTGTGTGATTTTATAGAATTTTTCGGTGCTTGAAAGCGACGCAACGATTTGGGTTGAGCATTTAACTGGCATGTAAGACATGGAAGGAAAAAGCTGCAGATCAAAAATAAAAATAAAATAATTTTAAAAGATACATTTACTTTGGGATATTATATTTTTGATATTATTGGTATCAAGCAATATTCTGTATAACTTCATATATTTGTATAACTTTCAATTTAGTCAGAATTTAGCTTCGACAAAAATGTTAGGGTGTATAAGAGAAATAAATTACTTTTATGTCATAAATGCTGTTTAGTTTATGTCAAAAAGGAGAAGTTAGTTTATAGTGACCCATAATTATTTAATACAATCCAGAAAACAACATGATTTTAAAAGTTCGGTCTCAGGGACCGGTGCAAAATTATCTTCAAAATAAGGTGCGACCACCGAAGGGTTAAGAAAAATGAGTCCGTGACCGGATTTTATGTGATTCGTGAAGCCTAGAAAAATGGAACATTTTGGCCCTACTATGCGAAATAAATTAAAATCTGATTCTTGCAAATAAGTCAAATGTGACCGATGAAAAAGTTGAAGGCCGACGGCAATCACTTTTATACATTTTGCCTGGGCTGAAAGAATGCCTATCTCCCTATATATGAAGATGTTTTTAAACGTGGAGCGCAATTAAGGTGCCTTTCCGATTTAGAGTGAATAACATGTGAATAACCATCCATGTTGATAGCCAACATCCGGACCGGATGGTGATGATTTCTTTCTCAATGGAAGCTGCTGCAAGTACCTAAAATATTTATAATTTTCATGCCACAGGAGGGTTCCAGTTCTAAAAACGGGGTTGTACTCCTATTTTTGCCAATTGGTCTGTTTTTTCTATTTCCTTCCCAGCGTGTCCTGGATACCATTGAAGCGATAGTTTGGGTAGGCAAGAATACCTAGTTCGCTTAGCTTATCTAGGCATTCCCATATAATTTCGGAGCTGATTGTTGGTGAGCTCAGTGGCTGCTTGACTGTCTAAGAAGATGAGACCCTCCTTCTTCCTATAGTTTCTGTTAAGGCTGGACTGCTTCTATGATGTTAGTTTCTGCCTGGAATATATCCGAGTATTTCCCCATTGTTTCGGAGAATTTGGTTCCTAGCTCAAATACTCCGGCTCCGGTCCTCTGTTCAATTCTTGACCCATCTGTATAATATTTTATGGCACTTTGATGTAATGTGATGTTTTTCCATTCTTCGCTACTTCTTATCAAGACCTTAAAATATTTCTCAAAATTGTATCTTTTGACTGTATCGTCCCTGGGAAGCCCAAGAAGTGGTACCTACATGCTTTGTCTGGAATGCCAATTCACTCTTTCTAAGTCACCCTCCCTCGCCTGCCTTATTTAGATTACAAATTATTATTACTGAGGGCTTCATCATTCGGTGCTCCAGTTTCCAAATCAATCACATCTTGATTGAAAAATGTAGACAGTATCAAAACGAGTTTACATTTTTTCATCATATACGAGGTAATCATGCATTTGTTAGATACTACCATCCAAGGAAACATGTTGTTGAATTTATAGCCTTGATATGTGTTTAGCAGAATACTAGGTATTTCACGCTTATTTTGCGCAGTGTTAACACTAATGTCACGGGGTAATTGTATAACAAATCTTTAGCCAAGGGTATTGATGTAAAATAACTATCTGGCATAACATTTCGATAGTTCCACTGTTGTTTGATAAGGCCTACTACTTCTAAATTGTGGGTGTACAACATTCTTGAATCTACGACAGCATATATAACTTTGTTTGCTATGTATTGCCTCGAAAAGCTTCTAGCAGTGCATCTAACGTTACGCTTGTACCAGCGCTATAATGTTGGAGGCATCGTTTGATAAAATCATCCAGTATATACCTCACATGTGCTAAATTGTATTGATTTGCTCTATCTAAACGCATGTCCTTGTTCAACAAACCTAATAGCTCGTAGCAAAGTGTGGAAACAACCCTCTGGCATTATGGCTAAGAGACAAATATTCATGAGCCATCCCATCGGTGTTTCAAAGCACAGATGTATTTAGATGGAGCACTTTTTTTGCGCCCTTCAAATATTACAGTCCTAAGAAGGCATTAATTTCTTCAAAATCAGTAGTTGAATAATGTTTCTCGCTTTGGGGTGCTTGCCTTATTCTGTCCAGTTGGTTCTTACGCACTCATTGATGTAGCCTATGATTTCCAAGTTTCCAGCAGTCTATTATTGTTTTAGGGTCTTTAGCACCGCTCTTACTCCAGGCAACATTGCATTGTGACATATTATTATGACATACAGTTTTGGATGTCTTCCTTTTTAATTTAAGGACGAGTATTTTTATGGCTATATTCTTCTAAATTTTTCGAAGGATCTTGGCCGTTAATTTCTTCAGTGTCAGTATTGGATTGTTCCGTATCTATATTTTGTATGCTTCAATCTGAGAAAGCTTGATTATCAGGAGATTCATTAGAAATCGAGGATGAATCTGGTTCATTTATACCATATTCTTGTCATGTGTCATTTCAAACCGGTTTCTAGATAGGGGAACTCGGGGCAAGACGGGGTAGCTAACTTTGAACTCAAGTTTAAAAAAAAATAAAGCAACTGTAAATTTTCGGATAATGCATACTGCGTTTATGAAACATTTTAAAATAAAAAACTAAAATATATCTCCTATAAAAGTACATGAGTTAGAGAAAAACGCACTTTTAACAAATGATGCAGATAATCCATCTTACCCCACGCATGGAAACCTAGTTTTTCGTCTACTGACAAAGAACGCACAGATGTACTACTTCGTCATCTTCTTCCTCCTCTCCCGCACATGAGCAATGTGCCCATTTTCTGCATTTCCAGCACTGAACCCACCCTTCAGTAGATTCCGAGTACAGGTAATTACAATAGAGACATGCTGCATCAGCAGCAGCATCTCCTGAAGAATCTGATGTTGAGGAATCATTTCTTGTTCGGTTTTTCTTATTGGAAACTGTGATATTTCTTTTCACTTGCTCCACCCTTTTCTTTTTGCCTTCCTTTAAAGTTGTTTTTTTCTTATTTTTTTCTTTTATCAGCAGCTTTTCTGCTTTTATATCGCTTTCTTCTCGAAGTTCGTTTTTATAGGGTGTGCTCGTGAGGACGACTGTTTTTCCCCGCTTTCTTTTCGGACGTGCTGTTGTGCTGCTAACTGCAGGAATAGGAAGTATATCCTCGGGAGAAATTATTAAAAACTTCTCTGGTGTTATATGGCCTGGATGTTGCTGCGTTGGTGTTAATAGGATAGTAGCTTGGTTTTCGATGTCCGAACGCTTTCCATCTGGCCAAAACGAACAACCCGGTATGTTTTCAGGAAGCTTATTTTGCTTCTCAGATTTACCATTTTTTGGAGTGATTGCGGTGACTGTTTCATTCCTAACCTCAGTTTCCTTCTCAACATTTCCATTTATGGATATAACTACAGCGGTTGTCCCTTCAGGAATTGGACGGTTGCTTACTTCTGCTGCAACGAAATCAGCATCGGTGAAAATATCTTTATTGCAGGGCCAAATGCCAGTCTTTCGGAATCCATTGATTGCTGTCGCCATATTTGCAGATTTGATAAAGGCATTTCCAAAAAATTTTGCAATTTGGAACTGCGAGACCACACGACCGGGATTCGCACGTAGCCAACAGTTCACCTCTGCTTCATAATATGTGCTAAGAGGCTTCATATACGCAACATCCAGTGGCTGTAGCCTGTGCGTACAATGTGGGGGATAACATAATAAGATGACGTTGTGTTCTCGAGCAAATTCAATAAGAACTATGTTTTTGGTGTGTGTGTGATGTCCATCAAGCAAAAGTAACATTGGTGACTCTTTAGAAGGTCCAGTAAACTCAACAAATCTCTTAAACCAAGAAAAAAATATATCGGTTTGCATCCAACCAGACGGGTGACACTCAACCCATGCACCAGGAGGACAATCGTTAAGTAGTTCGGGATTCAGCCGCACCCTGGGGAAAATAAACATAGGTGGCATATATGTACCTGCCGCATTAAAGCATACTTCAACTGTTACAGTTGTTCCCCTTTCAGCTGAAGTCAAAGCACCGACTTGTCTTCGTCCTCTCTGCGCAATAACTTTAGATCGGGACTTCGGTACAATGGATATTCCTGTTTCATCACAATTCCATATCTGATTTGCCGTCAACTTATACTTGTCCACAACTTCGTGCAACAGCTCAAAAAATTGATTTACCGCTACACTGTTGAAACCCATTGCACGAGCAGCGCTTGTGTTCTCTGGTTTTCTAATGGCCAAAGTTAGATGACGTGAAAGAAATAGATTTACCCAGTCGTTTCCCGCCATTTCTTTATCTTTGGAAAACGAGTGTTGTTTTCCCAATCTTGTGGCCCACTGATAGGCGACCTTCCTTAGTTCCAGTTTAGTCAACCCGAATAATCTCTCCTCCATTTTCTTTAGGTATAACACGACCTGCTCGTCTTCATCTTTAGTAAACGTAGTGGATTTAGGACCTAAAGGTTGACTAACTTGAAACGCTGGCTCATTGGGTGTCTGTCGACGCTGCTTCACTTTCCTCTCTAGGATCGTTTGAGGCACATTGAATGATTTTGATGCTTTGTTGTAACCCATTTGACCACTCACTACAGCTTCGATTGCACTTCTCATGCTCTCTGAAGACCATTTTCCTCGATCAGTCTTCCTTTGATAGTTACGCACCATTTTCTGGAATAAAAGAAAATACCAATTAACTGTGCATCGCCTAAGATATGTGGATATTTTCCTCGAATTAACAATAATTTCACGGACGTAAGTTCTAATAAAATCATATGGTATAATGGGGCAAGACGGGGTACCACCCCATCTTGCCCCTTGTAAGAAACCCCGTCTTGCCCCGAAATGCAATTTTTAGGTTAGGCCATTTATTAATTAAAAGTGTAGTGGAATTTAGAAATATTTTCGCGGCAATACATGCTTTAACAAATACCTTTTAATCTACGATACGCTGCTTGATTAAATATTTTGAATTACTTACCGTTATTCGCCAAGAAAAAGTCACAAAACAAAATAAACACTTGCAGAATTCACACCGGTATGCACGTTTGCACGACTGACGACATTTTTAGCATAACAGCGAGCGCTCAAACCAAGAGCACGTGTTCTCTAACGTTCAGCGAACATGATTTAAGCTTCGTCCGAGAGATGGTACTACTTGTTTTGTCGTAATAATTGGTACCCCGTCTTGCCCCTGTACCCCGTCTTGCCCCGAGATCCCCTTTCCACTTTTTCATAAAAAATGTATTGAAATATTTATATAAAAACAATAACCATTAAGTATATTGTTACTTAACAATAATAAATTTAAAAAAATTACCCTTAGACGGTTTCGATATCGGATTATACCTTACTTACGGAAATTTTTTATAACGGTAACGTGTTTCGTCTAGCGGTACGGCAACTCACTAACAAAGACCTCGCAAGTACTGAACACTAGGAGCGGTTAACTAAATTTGCAGCCGGCATATATATTGAGAAAGGGTATTTAGGGAACTCCTAGATACGCCTGGCTAGAGAGCTTCAGTAAAAAAAGGTTATGATAACGGTAACAATTTTAGAATTTATCTAACATGGTTACCAACTACAAAAAATTTGAATAAACCCTGACTGTTACAGGGCTCGAATTCGAGTCTATGTATGGGGATCTCGAAAACACGTCAGAGATACAGTGTGGGTCAAATAGGGCATTATTGTGCATTTAAGTGCCTAACAATATGCCGTTTAGAACGCTTTAAAAGTATTTCCGGAGATATCCGAAAAAACCCAAAATTTTGAAAATTAATTTTATTTTTTCCTGGGCTTATTATAAAACGGATTTAAAATAGGGGTCATTATCAAATTTCTTGTTTTAGATACGAACTTTCTTATCGTTTTTCAGATGATATTGGCGTTATTATTATGAGTATCTCTGTACTTATTTTATTCTTTTTTATTTTGATTTTTAATTACTTATTTTGCTTTGTTGCAAACTTAAATAGTTTAAGTTACTTTTAAAATTTTTATACTATTTTATTAGTTTTTTCTGTTAGGTGGAAAACTGAAGCTTTAATTTTTAATAAAACCCAGAAATGGTAAAATTAAATAAAATGGTTTGGTTATTTTTTTACACCAAAGCAAATTAAAAATTAGAAAAGAACGAAATTAAAAAAGGAATAAAAAAATAAAAACAAATTTTCATAATAATAATACCAAAAGCAAAATAAAAATTAAAAAAAAAAACAAAATTAAAAAAGGAATAAAAAAAAAATAAAAACAAATTTTCATAATAATAATACCAATATTATGTAGAGTTACCACCATTAGATAGATCGGAAGAAGTGGCAATGCAAAAGTGCGATTCAATTTAAAATCCGTTTTTAAATAAGCTCAGGAAAAACATAAATCCATTTTTCAATATTTCGGGTTTTTCCGTATATTTCCGAAAATATTCTGAAATTTAAAACTTTCTAAACGGCTTATTGTAAGGCACCTAAATGCGTAATTTTGCTCTGATTTAGCCGACACTGTATCTCTTACGGTTTTCGAGTTCCCCACGCATAGACTCGAATTCGCGCCACTCTGTGCATAATGTACAAAGTCTTAAACTGTTAAATCAATTAACTCAAACTCTTTACTTAAATTGGAATAACAACAAGTAAAAATTATTTAAAACTAAGGTAAAGTAATTAATCACGAAAATATATATACCTATCCTATACCTACTTAAATAATATATGTTTTAATCATAAATTGATCTTTAATAAACCCACATCATTTGTATACATAAGTTGCATTCTTACTCTTATTTCTTACATATTTTATGTGGGTGACCATTTTTTTAAGACCGGATCTATATCTATTGTAAAAAAGGAAATTAACAAAATTCAATTACGGGCGTTGCACTGCTATAATGACATAATATACATATATTCATTTTATTATCATTTTTCATATTTAGTCAACTCTTCACCATTCATATATTATCAGTATCAGTACAATGATTTTACGAAATAAATTTAATGATTTTAAACTTAAACAATCAGAAAGTTTGTACTTCTGTACCTGCAACATACTACTGGTTGAATTTAACTGGGTTTGTTTAAATCGGTAAAACCTCTAGTACCGTTCTCCCATCTGCTGCCCCTATAGCCATACTGACGAGCCGTTATACCACGGCACAACAACGTGAAGGAGAAGGAAGAAGGTTTAATAACAACGTCAAGTGGATTATGGTCCAAATATTTGTCTAATTATAATCGTTACACTGCCTTCTACCTTCAAACTCAAACAGAACTTCAACATCGAGTGCTCGCGCTATAAACTAGCAGAAGGTGTTAATACCTTTGCCTTTTCCAGGAAGTACGTTAACAGGACTGTCTTATTAATTTAAATTTTTATGAGACAACATTTATTCAAAAAAATATCAGAAGTGGAAAAACATAATACCTACATTATTTGGGATGTAGAACTGTTAAGCAACCTCGGACTATTTCACCAGGCTTCGCTACCGCTCTGGCGCAGAAATTATGCTCAACTGCTAAAACCTACTTATATCCTTTATGGTGAATTAGCTATTGCACATTTCTCATGTATAACTGTATATCGTTTTTCCATATTTACATATACTTACTTACCTAACGTTTAATCAAACAGTCAAATTAGAATGTCTATTTTTTTAACAGCTTACATCCTATTTATTCTAACATATACCTCTCAATTTTTTATTTGTTTACACAATTCATTTCGTAATTTTTCTCTAAAAATGTTTATAAGATGTTGGGGCTTGTAATGCGATCAGTTGAGGTATCTTTCCTTATTAGGAGTATTTGCCCCCTCTATTGTATTACATTACCCTGTTGTACTTATGGAGGTTTGCCACTTAAACGCTTTTCCCGAGAGAAAAGGCCTAGGAATCTTTTATTTAATTTACTTTTGGTGTTCGAAGGAAAGTCGTTTTGATATCCGCTATAACTTGAACTGCTACATTGTCAGTGTTTAAAAAAGAAAATTAATTAAACCAAATTTTCGGATATCAGGGTGCTTTCGATGCATTGGATTCTAATTGTGTTTTTATATTTGTTATATTAAAATAAGAGTGAGAAAATTTAAACGTGTTTAATTGAATTTTATTGAGATATGTTCTACATTGTTTATCTTACAAATCTTTTCTCCACTTCAATGTACGATTCTTTGGAAAATAGAGCCGCTTCGGCTGTGGCTCCAGGGTGTAAACAGCACAAGTGCTAGTTTTGGGACCCCAACGAAGCTGAAAGACCTAAAAGAAACTGCAAAACGGTCGACGCTTAGAGGAACAAATCTGCCCCCGTTGGCAAGAACGAACAAATCTAAAAATGAAAATCGTTAGTAAATGCAAATATTAGTAAAAAGCTTTATAAAGAATCGTATATTGAAGTAGAGAAAAAGGCAGACATTCCTAAGATAAAATAGAATTTTATTGTTTTATTATTAGTAGTAATTTTTAGAATTAATTGTAACAAGAAGAACAGGTTAGATCTATAATACAGTGCAATTCATTCTAAGCCAACAGAGCTTGCTGGAATGCTGAAGAAATGACATTACAGAAATATTATTTTCTCTAAAAATGGCCCCTTTTTGAAAGTTAAAAGTTGGTTGCAAAGAACGTTCTTTATTACACAAGTGGCTGGACCAGATGTTAGTCACCACTATAGTTTATATTAAGAATTCTATAATATTTAATAGTGTATAATATGAATATATATATATAACATTATTCTTGAAAATTAAAAGCAGATATACAAAGAGAAGGTAGGTAAAAATAGAATATTTAATATTGATATTTATCCGACGGCAAAAGTAAAATGCTACCTGAACATCAGGTTGATAAACCTGTTTTTGGGAACAATAAACACAGACAAAATCATATTCTTTTCGGTTCTGCGCTTTTTATAAAATACAATTTGCATTGTTATTGTTTTGTGGTGAATGGCTTTAAAAAGTATACCCGAATATATTTACTTCCAAAACAAAAAACGGTGTCAAGACTTCAAGAGTGTAAGATAAATGTTTTGAAATACAATCATTTTGTTTGTTTTATATATTTTGAAATTACTTGCCATACCTTTGATATATAAAGTAAAATTTTACCTCGAAGTCTGCTATGAAGTTGGCAGAAACCGCTGCTAATCACTATTGAAATATTTGAATCTTTTTCCAATTTAACCTCGACTTCCTCGAATTTTCCGATTTCGTATGGAAAAATGCTACAAAACTTTTTTACAGCAGAAATCAAAAGGTTCACGAATCTGAGATTAATTTCAATAGCTATGCATTGGCTGTCACGTACTCTTAAAGTAGATATTTCAAACTGAAAATATTAAAAATCACCAAGTCGGAAGTTTCAATCGGATTGAGGCAATTTCTTGGTATGATCTGCCCATATCCTCTCTCTTTATTTTAGGAATGTTTGGTTGCGCCAGACTATTTGCTTTTCCGGAAATAAAATATTAAGTGAGGAGTGTCCTGTCAAAACTCAAAATAGCGAAAATGTTAAATTCAAATAGCTAACCTTGTATAAAAGGCATCATCATTTCCAAAGGAACTTCTACTATTTTTACAAAAATGTATGTCAAGTAGGTAATCGCTTTTTTTTTTAAAGAATGAACTTCGAAAAAAAAACATAAAAAAGTTTTATTAATGGATGCATAATACTTATGACTATATAACAGCATTATGTCATGGATAATAAAACAAGTGCAGTTATAATGTTATAATGATTATTATAAATTCGTAATAGTCAATCTGAGAACCACTGCTATGGAAACAAGAAATATTAACATAGGTATGTGTTGACGTCTCGGTTGAAGTAAATGTTAAAATTGCCGTTTCTAATTAATTATTTAGTCAGTTGAAGAATAATTGTAGATGAGTCAATGCATTTAACTTAGTGGTTTAAAATATTTTAAACTCATTCTCAGAATTTTAAGTCACTCTGCTCATATCAGAAAATAATATTTTTTTGTCTGTAGTTACAAATCGACGTAACTATACATTTTGATACAAAATATTCGACTTTACAGGAAGGACTTTTATTGCTATATCATTAGCTACCTGTATTATAGAACTGAGAACTACGACCTCTTATCCATTTTTCCGAAACTATTCGTTATTTAATATTTTTCAAAACTATCCCCAATTTTCTCTGACAGTTTTTCTCTTTCTATTGACACTTGCAAACAAATAAGTAGTGATACCCTAGTAGAAAGCTAGCGTCGAAAACGTGCAAAAGTTTTCTGAAAGCTGATATTTTCAGATTGGGTTATATTTTAGTGATATAAAGTTACTGTAGAGTCAGCACTTCCCCATCGGGACACTTGGCACTGGGACGCTCGCGAAGGTGTAATATTAATTAACGTATCTAAACGCTTTTCCTAAAGCTCAAAATTAATACAAAATGAAGAAATGTAATATAGAACAGGAATCCAATAGTCATACAGCAAAATATAGGGACACCTTGCGTCAGCATTACAATATACCTGTCAAAAAATGACGTGAGTCTAAGTGATTTGTCAAGGCTGAAATTCTCCAAAACATTAATTAAAACAATAAAGTTAATGAAGGAAATAGTCAGACTCATTTGTAATGGGGCCACGTCAGTCAGCAGTCAATAGAAGTGAAAATGGTAACTGCGCGGGGCTTTTTGCAATTATACATTTTTTGCATGTCTTCACGCAATATATATAATTTATTTTACACAAAAAAATAATTTAATTGTTTTACAACAGAAAGAAAAGAATAATGAATGGGCAAAAAACATCTAATCTTCAAAATCAATCATGCCGCCGTGATCTTCGCCACTATCTTCATGTGAATAAAACGCAATTGCACCATATTCTTCGATGTCAACAGTGGTGGTGGATTCCGAATCTGTATGCAGTGTTAAGCAATATGTTAGTTACATTAATAAGTAAGGTTTTGAATTACATTTGCGAGTCAACTGGCAAAAATTATCTGTAGATGCAAATAACTGTGACGTTTGTGAATGTTCTGAAGAAAAAGAAAATTACTGTACATGGTAAAACACAAGAAACACGTCTACAACGTGATCTGTTTGGTCGACTTCTTGCAGTTTTTATGGAACCACAAATTGACATTGAGAAAGTTTTTTCTTTTCCGTTAACAAATCTGCCTCTGTCGTTGTGTCATTTGGATGATACAATTTGTAAAACTGATAAATCCGCAATATTAAAATGTATAGAGTTCAGTGCTTCCAGGCCAACAAGACGTTTTGATAGACGAGTTTTTCTTTCTGGCCCATATAAAGGACGTACCACAAATATTTGCCAACATTTCCAAACAAATTTTGGAAATGATCGTGGGAAGAAATGTGTCACATACCGCTCTCATTTTCGATCAAAGACAATGAGCATTCTCTTTGGGACACTTGTGGAAAGGGTGATCATCACATCAGTGGAGAAGGACAGATTCTACGAACCTTCTTCGTAAAAGAACTTCGGAATATAAAATTTAGAGAAGCTCTCGTTATTTTTTAAATATATCATTGGAGGAAACATGAAGTGGCACCGTTTTTCGAAAACAAAATTGTCTACATCAATTTCATCGTTGCTATAAATTTCAGATATTTGGGGGATTGGACATAACAAGCGTTGACGATACTTTTTCAATGTTCATGTCATGAAGAAGCCGACACGAAAATTGTTCACCATCTATGTCGTATTGAACATGAAGCAAATATATCAATTAGGTGTTCGGTGTTCGGACACTGACATACTCGTCATTCTACTTGGCAACATGATGAAATTAAAAAGCAATCTGGAAATTGGTAGTTGGAGTTGGTAGCCTCCACAGAAAAATTATTGTCACCCAACGTATGAAAAAATGGGGGAATCTCTTTGTACTGCTCTTCCTGCATTCCATGCACTTACTGGTTGAAAAAGGGACCTTATAATCCACCGAAATCATCAAAAACGTTTCAGGACGCATTTAAACATTTGCCAATTTAATGATAATAATGTCACTCAAATTTCCAAGAAATTGACAAATTTGCAAATGAGGTTCGCTTTATACTTTTCAATAAAGTTTACACTTTCAAGGTCACCAACGACGTTTTCAAAATTGTTACCAAAAACGTCAATGACCGAATTGGAAATGCAGATACAAAGCGCTGCATATATATCAAATATTTGGAGTCATGCTGATCAATGAAGGAATCAACCGGATCCATCTACAGGTAATTTTTGTCAGTTAACTCGCAAATGTGATTTAAAACCTTACTTATTAATGTCTCATATTGCTTACCGCTGAATCGGTTGAATTATTTGTTTGTACACAAATTTGGAATTAACCACCACTGATGATGCTAAAGAAAATGGTGCAATCACGTCTTATTCAAATGATGGTAGTGGCGAAGAACATGGCGACAGCAGTGATTCTGGAGATTAGATGTTTTTTCCCATTCATTACTGTTTTCTTTCTGTTGTAAAACAGTTAATTTTTTTTTGTACATATAAAATAAATGATATATAGAGGCATACAAATGTATAATTGCCATAAGCGGCGCGCTGTTACCATTCTCATTTCTATTGGCTGCTGACTGACGTGGTCCTTTACATCAAATGAGTCTGACTGTTTTTCCTCGTTAACTTTATAGTTTTAGTTAATGTTGTGGAGAATTTCAGCCAGGGTAAAGCACTTGGAATCACGTCATTTTAATGACAGGTATATTTTGATCTCTGAGATCACAGTTTAGAAGTTTACAGATGTTAATTAATATTACAAATCACTAAAATGGATCATAATCTGCAAATATTAGCATTCAGAAAACTCTTGCGCATTTTCGACGCCAGCTCTCAGTTAAAAGAACCATCAACAATAGCCTTAACAGTCGCGCTTCTTTTAGGTGAATTATTTTCATAACTCGGTTCCCTTTCAAGTTTATTTTTTGAATTTTCATCAATGTGAGATAAAGTTTCATATACGTCACGTGGGTTAAATGTTTATTTATTAAAAGAAATTATGCATTCCTAGGATCCTGATATTCACGCTTGATCAACCAATATAATAAAGTATACGGAATAGGCCCTCTATCTCTATTTAAGCACTTCTAATATTTATTATTTTCCGTAATTTCGAAGGTGTCTAATAATTTTCTATCAGATATGCTATGAATTAATTTTTAATATATAGTTGTTATTCAATGATTATTTTCAAAAGCACGCTCGACAACACTTTATTTTTCTGTTCTATCATACTTTAAACGATCTATGTGCTCTTTGAATCTCGTTCCTATGAAGCTTGTAGTTTGCCTAAGATATTTTTGGCAACAATGCATCCAATTTTATAAATTCACTTCTTTCCAACGTTTCAATTTTGTCCACCTAATAATTTCTTAACGTTAATCAAAGTTTGGTATGCTAATTTTAAACCTACGTCCTTAAAAACTTTTTGAATCCCTCTAGTATACTGATGATTATATGGTATCGAGAGGTATTTTGTATTTTCAACCTGATCAAGGAAAAAAGTGGAATCACGAATGGTTTTTCTAAGCGCCTATTAATTAGCCTATCCATCAAGTTTGTGATGAAACCATTAACTTTTGTTATACTCTTAACTCTCTCCTTTTCATTGTTAAATATTTCTTTACTGAGAGGAAAATTAACCATACTATGTATTAAGAAATGAAAGCTGCCCATTTTATTGCAGTGGAAAGAGTCCTTAGGATATATCGGTTTGCGCAGTATTATTCCCATAAATATCAAATTCTAGTGTGTTATTAGCATTCATAAAAACTAAAATATCAAAAACTTGTGTATTAAGAATGGTATGAATTCCAGAAAAACATACCAACAAATTGTCATCTATCAATAAAAAACTTTAAAAAAATAGACCTGAGTCTGATAGTTTTCAGGAAGTCATAAACATTGTGGAAAATCAATCTTCTCGATCTTTTGATAAAGCTAAATTTGATCTTTTAGATAAAGATCTAAATTATACATTACCTCCTTCAAATGATAACTTATTTAATATTGTAGGAACTATAGAACGCCCTATTCATATCTTCCTGACTCTACTGATGGATTTGTTAGAGAAGCATGCATAAATCACATCTCGAAAAAACCTAATTAATAATAATAAAAATCCTCGAACTGGAAACGGAAAATTATAACCAGGAGATCAACGGAGAAATATTTTTCGCAAGTTTAAAGCAGTTGGAAACAATGTAGCAACATAGTTTCTAATCAAATTTATTACAAATTATCAGTGAGCAATCCTACTATGTCCATACTATAGTGTGTAGGTACCCACGATTCATAAACCTAAGAACGCAATACGTCCCATAGTTTCGGCAATGAGATAGCCAGCTTATAATATATCCAAGTGGCTAGCAAACGAGTTTGATAGTTTACATATTTAAAAGTACTAAATTCCTCAAATCTCATTAAAAAAATTAAAGATACGAACTTAAGGAAGGTGAAAATTTTAATCTCGTTGGGTGTTAGCTCATTGTTCCCTGGTGTACAAATTCGACAGACTTTGCAATACATTAGTGAATTAAAAAGTTTCAATACACGATAACACAAAAATATTAAACTTTAACCAAACTTTGGCTGGATCAAAATTATTTTCAATAAAAATAACTGCTACTCACAACTTTAGTACGCGATAATGGGCAACTGTTTATTGCTGTTAGCTAGTACTTACACGGGTAAATTTGAATATGAACTCAGGTAAAAGTTTAATCATCTTTAAACGGTATTACTGTACAGCTGATATTTTCGTGATTTTCGACACAAAAACTGCCAATGTCAAAGATCTTGTAGCAAAAACAACAGCTTCATAAATAAATTCAATGGTGGGGACCATTGAGTCGAGGACAATGGCCAACTATTATTTATAAATACTTCTGTAATTAGGAATGAATTAGGAAAAAATTGCCGCTAACCGGTATATTCCTAAGGACATCTCTCACTGCGACCAACACAAATTAGCCAGCTTTCATTTCTTAGTACACCGTATGGTTAATTCTCCTCTCAATAAAGAAATACTTAATAATGAAAAGGAGACGATTAAGAATATAGCAAAAGTTAATAGTTTCAATACTACCTTAATGGATAGACTAATTAATAGGCATTAATAACGTATGTTTAAAATTAGTATATTAAAGTCAGTTTAAGGGTAAGTAATTATTGAGGTGGTCCAAAGACATAATTAAAACATTGAAAAACGTGTGGAATTCATAAAATGAGAAGCATGGACTGTAACCCAAAATATGTTGTACAAACTAGAAGATCCATATCAACGAGATCGTATATGGTAGGTAGAACAGACGAATCTAGTGTTGCCGAGCATGCTATTTAAAATAATCATAGAATAATAATTATAAATTTATAACTAAATAAATTATATCCGAAAGAAGATTACTAGACGCATACGAAAGAATAGAAGTTATTAATTGTAAGAACAGTTTAAATAGATATAGAGGGCCTATTCCGTATAGTCCATTGTATTGGTCCATCGAGCGTGGCTAACAGAATACAAGGATTAGATGTTTTTGGATTTTCTTGATTAAGCAAATAGCTAGTTTGGGTTAGTTTGGGTTACCGAATCGATTTGAAGCCAAATTTCACAGCCGATCACTACATGGAATAATATTAAGAACACTAGTTTATTTAATATTGTTTTGGGATTTATTTGCACACATATGGGGACTTTTCCATTTTATGAGAATTTTTAAAGTATGTTATTTACGGGGCCTATTTATTTCAACATTATATGGTCTCAGTCTTATTGCTATTTTTTAGCTGTTTAATAATAATTGTAGTGAGCTAGAGACTAAATTGGAACATAAAGCCTTGCTTTTCTTGTACCTCTTTTATTTAGTTCGCTTAACCTAAAATTAAGTTGTTAATAAACTCGGTATCCTCGCCGTAATGTACTAACTCAACCAAATCCTGGATATATAGTGTTTGAACTTGAGTTTCAAATATATTCAGCTACCTGTGGTGTTTGGCTAATTGCAAATTCAACACCTATAAATTATGGCATAATGCTACCAAAAATACCAAAATACAATTCTTGGAAGATAAATATAACTCACTGACATTTTCACGCCTCTCTCCGTGAAAACATGAAAACAAATCCCAAGATCTCAGAAACGGTCAATTACCACTACAAATTGACTTATAACAATCTTGTGAATTTCCGACCACAGTGGGAGTTAAGGTCCAGCCTCGGGTCCAGTGAAACCCTTAAATGAAGGACAAACAAGCGCGGCGGGGTAGACAGTCGACCAGATAAATTGTGAACAAATATGCGAGGGATAATAATAAAGTACAGATTATCTGTTATCTCACTTATTATCTGTTAATTCACTCTAGTAAGCATTAAGATTTAAAATAAAAAAAATGCGGAATTTAGTAAATTTAATATTGGTTAATAAAATATAATTAATTTTGTATTAGATATAAGATTATAGGCCTTAAGAAATTAAGGAATTATAATATTTATTTATTTTATAAGGGATCATAACAATGGTGACTATGGTATTAACCTATAATAATACGGCGTGTACTATAATGATCGTTTTTATTCTGCTATATTTCAAGTAACTACCTGCATTCAAATGATAATCATTTAGATAAAGAGGTTTACAGCCAATGAAAATTTAACATTACTCTAATATTCAATCAATGTTAAAGATTGTCATTACCATGAGTTATTTTTAATTTAACAATTTAACAGTTACTTTTACCGTAAGTACTGAATTTTGAAAACAATAACTTATTATAACTAGTAGCAAAAAAAAATAGTGTATGCGACTCACATTTAATATCCATTAGAACACATGAATTTCTTACAACACTCATCTGCGGCTCATGTGCATTGCATAAAATACACTATTATAATCAGACTGAAGCATGGTATAAATAAATATATTGTTTGTACTCTGACTAAAGTATATGACCTTATCTGTTGGCATCAGCTATGATCCTTAAAAATTTCAATTTGAATATTTGCAATGCAATGACAGTAAGCCAATTGCCAATAATATTTTTAAGTATCAAAGTCAACATCCAGAAATTTTAAGTTCAACGCCTATGCAAACTGACTTTTGGTATTGAAATGGTCATCGAAAAACGCTGCAAAACAGAAAAGTTAAAAAAAACTCAAACCATTTTACACGAAAAAACTTTTTTCATACTCCAGTAGTAACACAAGCTAGGTAATCTCATCCAGCCAACTAGTCCAGTGAATCTATTCATTTCACAGGCACAAGTAGGATATGCTTTATGATGTCGGGATTATGGAGCAGCAACTGTAATAATTAATATATGTTGAGCAGCATATAAATTGGCATCGTCAACCATCAAGTTTATCACATCATCAGAGACCAATATAAGGTAAAATGTTCTAATTGTTCTGACATGGCCAAAAGAGCTCTTATATTGAAATCCATACCTTTTTAGCCAGTAAAGGAAAATTAGTTCTGTAAACCCACAGGATCGGAACATTTAAATTTCGAAAATTTCAGGCCAGTAGGATCAGGAGGACTAGCTATTTGAGGGGACAGGAATCTAGTCGAATCTACTCCAAGCGTTGGTAGTATTTCAGGGATTGAAGATCTGGATGAATTGAGTCCCTTCATATGTCTCTTTTTTGCTAACATTTCAAAGGCCCAGGACCATATCAATCACTTTCCGAATCCACATGTGACAGTTCAGCGTTATAGTTCGGATCACTGTCAGAATCAACAAAGTCTTCATCACTCATATCAACATTTGCAATATCGAGGTCATCTGAGACCTTGTTCTAATTCCTATTGATTCAGTTCTTTTGCCGTGATAATTAACTATTCAAGTTTGAAACAAAGTGTTAAGATTTGCCATTACTTTGTGATTGTCATAAATATATTTTGAATGGGTACTTCTAAGATCTATACAGCGCCCTAATACACATCTGTTTTGCGTTACGGCACCAGACCCTTAACCTTAACTGTTATGGGTACGGTTATTTGTCTCTCTTGGATAAATTGATTTATAGATAGCCTATAGATAGCAATATAAGTTACTTCGTATTGTAGGAGGTAATTTTAGGATTCTTTAGTCTTGTCTAAGCATCGCAACGAAACAGCTTGTCGCTTCGTATTTTTTCGATGTTTTTCATTTTTACTTTTAAATAAAGATATACATTTTGGTTCAATCTCAGTTGAAGCTTTTTATTTTCTGCTAATAAAACTTCGATAGGTTATAGGCCCAGCACGCTTCCACTGCGCCAATTTGTATATCGATATTCTTTAAAGTGAAAATTCGCGTCGCGCGCGTCTTTTAGTTTATACAGTTCGATTCTTTTTTGTCAGTTAAAAGTCGGTAGTTTTGCGTGTTGCCTTAGCAGTTCATCATGAGTGATAGAGAAGTGTTGGAACTAACAAAACTTGATGGATCAAATTATTCCATGTAGAAGTTCGGAGTTACCTTTTTATTTCAAGCAAAGGAGCTCACAGGTTTTGTTTTGGGAACAGAAGACGAGCCCGACAGAAAGACAAAATTAAACGATTAGGAAACATGGATGAAGAAATCATCGCAAGCTGCGGTGATTCGTCTTAGCTCGGTAGAAAAGAATCTGCACTCAAATTTAATCAACTGCAGTATTCCTCAACAAATTTGGGATAAAATAAAAGTGTTGTACGGCGATACAACCGTTTATGCCAAGCAAAATTCATGGGTGCAGTTCTATGCTTTTAAAATGACAGGCTCGCAGTCTGTCGCTCTCCATTATTGAGAAGCTGGAGAGTATTTGCAAGAAGCTGAAAGATGCAGGAGAAAAACCTTCTGAAACGGCGGTTATATCAAAGCTATTAAGCCGCTTGCCGTCGAAATTTCCAGTCTTTGGAATAGCCTGGGACTGTACGCCAGAGGCGGAGCGAAAGAAGGTTAATTTAATACCAAGACTCATTAGATAAGAGATTATCTGAAAGTGAAGAAAATGTGACTGAGCTCGCATTTCAGGTGCAAAAACTTACTCGGAAATAAACCCAAAAAGGAGCAAAGAAAGCATAGCATAGAAACATAGTGAAGTTTTGAATCGCTGATTCAGGTGCTAGCATGCACATGACATACAAGCAGGCGTACTTTACCCATCTGGAAGCACCAACAGAAGAATATTTGCTCAAAGTAGCTGATGACAAAATATTAGATGCGAGCGGAAAAGGTACAATCATAATCCAGGAAAATATACAGGGTCGGTTACAAGAAGGTGAGCTTCGTAATGTGCTTTTTGTGCCTGGTTTAAAACGGAACTTGTTTTCTATCGGAACAATTAGTAATGGCACAGATCTATATAGCTACGCAACAGATACCTCTTCCAATGCTTTTTACGCGGGGCCAATTGGCGAGCGACACTTTTAATACCGGAGTAGGCATCTGTTGCATAGCTATATGTGGTAATAGTGACTTTTCTTTCCACGCTTATAAGGAAAAGTGCGAAATTCGTGATCGCGACGGTAAGCTATCGTCAGTCGAGGTTCGACACAAAAACTTGTACCATATGCTTTTTGTAGTTAAAATTCCTGTTCAGTGTAATGTAGCTTAAGCAAAGGGAGCTTTACAAAAATTAAAGCTTTGGTACGAGAGAATGATACACGTAAATATTCGTGCGGTTAAAAATACGTGTAAACAACTTGAAGGTGGTAAGCCTGAGCTGCAAGCTGAATAAGACTTTTTTTTTGCAAAGCGTGTGTGAGCATCATGTAAGTGTAAAAAGTGGGACTAATTATAAGCCAGGGGAAAAGATTCATACTGACGTTTACGGTCCGGTAAATATTGAATCCCCTCGAGGTTCCAAGTACTTTTTATTATTTAAGGACGAGTGTACATCAAGCTTCAGAAAATTTTATTTTCTGCGGTATAAGTCCGAAGTTTTTGAAAAGTTTCGCGAGTTTAACGCGTTTGTGTTGACACAGCTTAACACGAATGTAAAAGTGTTAAAATTAGATAATGGTACAGAATATACATCTCGCGATTTCGATAAATACCTGCGTGAAAATGGTATTGTGCACGAGTTTTCATCGCCGTATATCCACGGACAAAACGATCGCGCAGAACGTGAAATACGAACTCTAGTTGAAAACGCGAAATCGATACTTTTTGCTAAAAAAGTGTCAACAGAGAACTCTGACCCGAAGCGATTAACACAGAATGCTATGTATTAAACCGCGTAATCTTGCAACCTGGTGGAAAAGAAACTCCATATGAAAAGTGGTTTGGACGTAAACCACAAATTAAACATCTTAAAGTTTTTGGAGTGGATGCATACGTGAACATAACTAAGGAAAAACGTACAGAAAAGCAAGAAGGTACTTTTTGTGGGATATGACGGCGAGTCCAATAACTACAGGCTTTGGGACTACGAGAAAAGAAAAATCTACATCAGCAGCGATGTGGATTTTAACGAACAACACGCAGTAAAGCACAAAAACAGTCAATTTGCAATAATTGAATTAAAATCCTCGAAGAATCCGCGTATGATGAAGCTGAAGCTACAGCTCCTGACCAGCTTCAAATTTCTCAGCAAGAAATGACGGGCGAAGCTGCAGCTCCCGAACAGGCCCAAATTCCTCAGCAGGAAGTGAGAAACTACAGAAAACTCCTACGTTATCGTAACCTAGTGCACGCCCCTGATCGTTATGCCACGGTATAAATAAGTATATACGGTAGGTTCACTCGAGACAAATTTCCAAGTTTGCCGACAGTTTTTAGCTTCGAAGCGAATCCGGATTATTCTCGTTCGCGGCCAGCGGTGGCTACACTACGAGGGAGAATTTACGGTCAGTGTGCAAACGCCTTGATATTCTGCACTGTTGGGTCGCGTTGAGTTAAATAATTATTAAGATCGCTACAATGGCGAGATATTGTTGTGCGGATAATTGCATTATAAAAGTGGGTGAAGGATTATAATTTTTTAGATGCCCCAAAGACCCTATCAGGTAAGATTTATAATATTTTTTTAATAATATGCAGTTTTTCAATTACACGTATAATCGGTTTAACATGTCTTTATTAAAATTCTGTTATTTACCTAAATTTGGATAAAGACAATAGTGAGAAAAGAAAACAAGTACGGCAAAAATAAAATGCCCGTCACCAATAGCGTGAGCAAAAATCCGTTTATGTGTTAATAATTACGAATTTTTCACATGACCTTTTGTGTTTTTAAAGCAACTCTTATATTCTAACATTGAAAATCTTTCTATTATCATAGTATGTATAGGGCCTCAAATCGTGAAAAAGTGCATGCTACATTTGACACATGACATCATACGCGTGAGAGATCGTGTTAGTTTATTTACTTAAACTTAAATTTGATTTTTTTATAATGATAATTTTATAAAACTCGCCAAAAGTAACCAATAGGGGCTTAAACGTACCGGTATAGGTTACAAAAATTAAATTAAGTTAAAACTAACCAAAACGAACGGAATTTTAACGACTAACCAAAACTAACCAAAAATATTTAGTTTGATTATAACGTATCGGAACCGATTCAAATGACTAAAATAAATTGGGACTAACTGAAAATAACCGAAAGTTGATTGAAAAATTAACCAAAAGTAACTAAAAGCACCAAAAAGGGCTAAAACGTATCGGAACAGATTAAAAATATTAAAGTAAGTTGAAACTAACCCAAAGTAACCGAATTTTGGCGACTAACCAAAAACATTAAAATTGGTTATAAAGTATCGGAACCGGTTCAAATGACTAATATAAATTAAAACTAACTGTAATTAACAGAAAGTTGATTGCACGACTAATCAAAACTAGCCAAAGTAACCAAAAGCACTAAGGGCTTAAACCTATCGGAACAGATTAAAAATATTAAAGTTAGTTGAAACTATCCCAAATTAACCTAATTTTGGCGACTGACATAATTTAACCAAAAACATTTAAATTGGTTATAGTGTATCGGAACCGCTTCAAATGAGTAAAATAAATTGGAGGTAACTGAAAGTAACCGAAAGGTGATTGAATGACTAACCAAAAGTAACTAAAAGCATCGAAACCGGCTAAAACGTATCGTAATAGATTAAAAATATTGGAGTAACATAAAATTAACCCAAATTAACCGAATTTTAGCGACTAACCTAAACTAACCAAAAACAGTAAAATTGGTAATAACGTATTGTTGTTCAAATGACTATAATAAATTGAAACTAACTGAAATTAACCGAAAGATGATTGAACGACTAAACAAAACTAACCAAAAGTAACCAAAAAAGCGAAAACATAAATCAAAACAGATTAAAAATATTAAAGTAAGTTGAAACTCATTTAAGTTAGCCGAATTTCGGCGACTAACTAAAATTAACCAAAAACATTAAAATTAATTATACTTATGAATGTAGGCTTTCACGGCCGGAGTTATAAATACAAGTGTTTTCCGGGCTGTTAGGCCGTGGTCTAATGGAAATTCTTCCAGAGCTTTCGGCTGCAACTGCGGCAGCCATCCTCAGTGGCGTCTTGGGCGAAGTGTTCTCGTCTGCGTCCGTTGAGGTATTGATTAATTATACTCGCAACGTATTGGAACCGGTTCAAATTCTAAAATAAATAAAAACCAACTAAAACTAACAGAAAGCTGATTGAATGACTGTTGGATAATTATTTCTGCCCTGTAGATCCACTAAACCTTAAGTGGGTTCTGTTGTTACTATGGATATAATTATATATATTTTACTTACCGTTCACCTGAACGGTAAGTAAATTACTTACCGTCACGTTTTTGCTTAGTAACCAGTAAAATTAACCTACCGTTCTAAAACCAAGCACAGTAAACAATCCAAATAGCATGGGCGTACAAAAAGGTAATTTTTAATACGTGATTCAAATGAATAAAACTATGTATTAAAGTTACACAAAATAGTAACGTATACTAAATTCAAAAACATTATAAATAAAGGTAATACCAATTAAAATAATTTATTTGACAGTTTGTAACTTGCTTTATCTATTAAAACATGTATAAAGCAGAAGGTTCAGAGTACCTGACAAATATTGTGGGAATTTAAATATAAAAAAGGACATATTAACTAAACTAACTAAATTTATAGCTTCTTAAAGGTCTTAACACTTTATTACTCCCGCCACGAGTATTTCTCTCACATTTTCTGCGAAATCGTCCGTTTTCGGAGATGGCTTTGCGAGCGGAGCTGTCCTCCACTCTAGACTTATTTGGCGTTTTCTTTAACATGGCCAATTAACCGGGTGCATTTCTCAAGTGATTGGCTGCATTTGTGAAAATTTCTCTCATGGCGCTACGTCTGCCGTAGTACTTTTAACATTGAAAATGTTTCTGTTTTCCTGTTATGGGGCATCAAATTGCGAAAAAGTGCATGCTACATTTGCCACACATGATGTCATATGCGTGATGAACTACTAACCCAAACTAACCAGAAATAATCAAAAGCACCAAAAAGAACTAACATGTATCGGAACAGATTAAAAAAATGTATGTAAGTTAAAACTAATTCAAATTAGCCGAACTTTTGCAGCTAACTAAAACTAACCAAATACATTAAAATTGGTTATAACGTATCGGATCCGGTTCAAATTACTAAAATAAATTGGAACTAACTGAAACTAACCGAAAGTTGATTGAACAACTAACCAAAAGCACCAAGAAGGGCTAAACGGTATCGGGCAAATTAAAAATATTAAAGTAAGTTAGAATTAACTTAAATGAACCGAATTTTGGCGACTAACCAAAACTAACCGAAAACATTAAATTTGATTGTAACGTCGGTTCAAGTGACTAAAATAAATTAAAACTGAATTAACTGAAATTAAATAAAAGTTTATTGAGCGACTAACCAAAACTAGCCAAAAGCACTAAAAAGGGCTACAGCGTATAGGAATAGTTTAAAACATTAGAGTAAGTTAAAACTAACCCGAATTAACCGAATTTTGGCGACTAACCAAAATTGACCAAAAACGCAAAAATTGGTTATAACGTACCGGCATCGGCACTGGTTCAAATGACTAAAATAAGCTAATTGAAATTAACCGAAAGTTGATTGAACGACTAACCAAAATTAACCAAAAGTAACAAAAAGCACCAAAAAGTGCTAAAACGCATCGGAACAGATTAAAAATATTAAAGTAAGTTAAAAATAAACCAAATTAACTGAATATTAGCGACTAACCAAAAACATTAAAATTGGTTAAACGTATCGGAACCGGTTCAAACGACTAAAATAAATTAAAACTAACTGAAACTAACCGACAGTTGATTGAGTGACCAAACAAAACTAACTAAAAGTAACCAAAAGCACCAAAACGTGCTAAAAGGTTACACAAATTAAAGTAAGTTAAAACTAACCAAAACAAACCAAATTTTCGCGGCTAACCAAAACTAATCAAAAGCATTAAATTTTATTATAACGTGTGGGAGCCGGTTCAAATGAATACCTCTGTGGTTTCATGCGAGTGATTTTTCAAGGTCTCGTCAGGACACGGAAATTTTTCCTGAACGTCACGAGACGGTTTATGAAAAACTGATTATAATATATCGGAACCGGCTCAAATGAACAAAATAAGTGAAACTAACCGAAAGTTGATTGAACGACTAACCAAATCTCACCCAAACCATTACCATTGATTTTAACGTATCGGAACCGGTTCAAATGACTTACCTAAATAAGTTGATACTAAGTGAAACTAACCGCGCTAAATCGGGGATTAAGAGACGGATCGAATTAATTTTTTTTTGTAAAAACTAGTCGAGTTGCATACCGTTAGTTTTCTTCCACTGTTCACATCTGTTCCTTCGCAAAGATGCAACCGGGAGGACATTGAAAATGATGAATAAAAACGCAAACATGTGATTTGTGTAATTCAAATAATTTTTAAAAGCAGAGTATAAAAAAGTAAAAATGCAAACACGAGTATTTAAAATATATTTAATTAAAGAAATGCCTTTTTAACATAATAAGTTTTTTTATCATAATTATAAAAAAATAAAAAAGGTGCGGATATGAAGACCTAAAAAATTGCTCTCTACTTGTAGATAGGAAAATCTATTAATATATAACTAGCCATGACGTTGCTGTAGATAATATTTCTAACCTGTTCCGAATTGTTTTAGCCCGTTTTAGCGCTTTTGTTTACTTTTAGTTAGTTTTGGTTAGCCGTTTAATTAACTTTCGGTTAGTCTCAGTTAGATCCAATTTATTTTAGTCATTTGAACCGACTCCGATACGTTATAATTAAATTTAGTGTTTTTTGTTACTTTTGGTTAGTCGCCGAAGTTCTGCTCGTTTTGGTTAGTTTTAACTTACTTTAATTTTTGTAACCTATTCCGATACGTTTTAGTGCTTTTGGTTACTTTTGATTAGTTTTGGTTAGTCACCAACACAATGTTTACCATTTTCAAGATATTTGCCTAGTCAATGTCTTTGTGGTCATAATGGGTGTACAAAAAATAGTATAAGCATCTCGAACAGTAAGGAGTTTACCGATCTCCTCCAATATTAGCGACTTCGCTTCGCTCAGTCGCCAAACATTGTCGTCGATCGGTAAACTGTACTTACTGTTCTTGATACTTAATATACTATAATCGCTCTTTGAAATATCGTGTATCAAATAATAACCGAGGAAATAATTTTGCATCAGCTAATACTTTTTGAATCTCCCCTCACAGACTGCTCGCTGCTGCAAGTAGAGTAAAAACTAATTTTTTACCGTGCTGCGGCTTTTGCGTTTGATCCAAAAACATGAAACGATTTTTGCTGAGTGAATCTACTCGATCTTATTTGTACTCTGGTTATGCCATACCGGTTTCGTTCTTCGCACACGCTGTACCCACAAATTACAGCCAAGCTGTAATAAGTCAAGAAGCAGAAAAGCGGAAAAAGTCTATGGACCAAGAAATAGAGGCGACAATAAAACGTGGACCTTGTCTAAACTGCCACAAGGTAAACGTTTGATTGGGTGCAGATGGGTATTTGCTGTTAAAACTGATCCCACAGGAAATGTCGAGAGATGCAAAGCCAGGCTTGTGGCGAAAGTATTCTCTCAGCGTAAAGGAATAGACTATTTAGAAACATATGCACTGGTCGTAAGATACGAGTCGATAAGGCTGCTATTAGCAATCGTCGCCACTAGGAATTATGATATGAAGAAATTCGACGTAAAGACGGCCTTTCTATACGGCAAACTACAGGAGGAAATCTACGTGGAGCAGCCGAATGGATATGTCGACCCAAATAATGCAGATTCTGTTTGCAGGCTATACAAAAGTCTCTCTGGATTGAAGCAGTCTGCACGGTGTTGCAACGAGAAATTCGTCGGTTTCCTAAAGACTTTCAGTTTTGTGCCTTGTGAAAGTGATAAGTGCATGTTCATAGGACGTGTAAAAGGGTTCACCGTATATTTAACACTCTATGTCGACGTTGGACTAATTATATGCGAAAATGTGTTTGCGATAGATGACGTTTTAAGTGTTTTAAAAGGTAAATAACTGTAGATAGCGTATGTCATTTTGTAGGTCTAGAAATTGTACGTAATCGTAAGCAACGATTGTTAACCATTAATCAGGCAGGAAATATAAGAAAATTAGATGATAAGTTTGAAATGCAAGACGCAAAATTTTAGAGTATACCAGCTGAGCCAGGCTCTTATTTGCGTAAAAATCCTGAAATTCTTCAAAGTAATAAAAATATTCCTTATCGGGAAATTCCAAAAACATAACATATTATATCAAAAAACTTAAAAATAAATGAAAATGTGTTTACATTGTTTGTTATGTTGAATGGGCAGCTAGTATTGATGTATTTGTAATATATAAAGTCAGAAGGAATTAAATAATTATTTTACTTACAAATTAGACTATTGACACGAAAATGTATTAAATTAATTTTGCAGAATGCATCGCTGCACACTCGACGAGCGGTGTGTGTGAGAAAATGTTGATTGGCACTCTCCTTGAGGGTGTAATTTGGGTGAAAAAGATGTCCTGGTAGTGAGCTCCACAGTGGTGGAGTGCGTCAGACAAAGGAGTTCCCGTAAATCGATGTTCTAAGTTTTTCCAGTTGTACGATGAACGGGTTACCGTCTTTCGTAACTGTCTGACAGGCGTTGCTGTGGCGAAATGAGGCGGACGGCCAAATCCTGGAAACATCTGCCTTGAAAATATCTGTAAAACAGGGAGATCTAGGCCACATGTCTTCGGTGTTCCAGACTATCCAGATCCCGGTTAAGTTCGTGTCGCCAACGCCAGCAGCTTTAGGGTGTACTTCGGTGCGACACACCAGATGTGTGAGCAATATTCTATGCATGGTCTTATTCGCGCTTTGTACAGCCAGATCAGCTGCTGCGGTGTATACATTTTTTTTGTTGCGAAATAGCGCACCAAGCTTCTGCGAGGCTGATTTTGCGATGTTAGCAACGTGGTCATGCTGTGGACCGAGACACCCACTAGTCCTATTGACAAGAATGAAGGAATAGCTGATTCTGCCATAATGATGTCAGGGCCCGCCGTATTGGCTTTCTTGGTAAACGTGGCCACTTAAGAATTTGCTGCATTGAACTGGACCAATTCCTGTCGCCCCAAGTTCGAACTTGGTTAATGTTGTAATCTCCTCCTGTCTGCGGTGATAAGTAAGTCTCAGTCGCTGGTAAAGGTTTTTCTTATCTAAATTGGGAGACGAGGGTACTGTCATATGCAAAACTGTAAACAGGATTAATGGCTTCAGTTAGCAGGTCAATAATATAGATGAGAAACATAGTTGGTAAAAGTATTGTATCCTGAGGCACGCCTGCATTAATGGTGATTGTGTCTGAGATGTGGCCATCAACTGTAATGTGCAGAGATCGGGTTTAAGAAATCTTGCAAGCTACCTACAGAGAGACGCTGGCAGTCCAAAAGACAGCAGTTTACTGAACAAACTCTGTCAAATGCCTTTGATATATCCGACGCAATCACTCGAGATTCTACGTGGTTCTAAATTGCCCTACTTCATATATGATATAGGCCAATATATATCCTGTCGCTCTTTTTACTAAAACCGTATTTAGAAGATTTTGCGTATCTCAATAAACTCATATGTAGTGAGATCCAAGCAAATTAAAGAAAAGATCGAAAATCAATTTGGCTATCATTACAGTAATTACAAATGGATAGGAAACTGACAACTGAATGTACTGGGGAAATACATGGTAAAACAAGTAAAAAGTTTCTATATCGAATTGTATATCACGAAGAAAATAAATGAGACAAATATATATCAACAAACAAAACAGTTAATAAGGAAAATAAATTGCATTACGAAAAACGTACAGAAAGGTGAATTATTAACAGATGACATACCTGATCTTAGAAGATGTAAAAAGGTAATAGAAAGAAATTACTGAAGCATAGTCCCTATCAACATGAAATTTCATGTTATGAAGAATTGTTGATTGAAGTATTTAAAACTGCCGAAAATATTTTTTTATACGTTTTTAAGTTGCTTGCACAAATAATTGTTCCAACTGCAATATAGATACTTGCTTTTACAAATTATACCATACAGCTTCAGCGTAGCGCTCCGGAGTGAATAATATTATAAATATTGTTTGTGTCTTAATATCCTGTGTGGATGCATAAAAATATTCATAAATAATAATCACCAATCAACAACCTGTCCACTTTGTAAGCTGAAGAAAAAACCAATAGAGTTTCTGTCTCTATAGAAGAGAGTTGGGTAGCGTGATTTGTCTCCATCATAAAATTATTTACCCTCCGTCTCGAAAAGGAAAAACTGTTCCGATAAAGGCCTCAATGCTATAATAGCATTTGGACAATCAAGTCACATACTTAAATATAATCCAAACCCGCTACTGACAGATTATATGTGTAATCCCAAATTTGATATTTGATGGATACAATTGATCAGTCACCAGAGAGCGACACATAACGCACATACTCCCCATTGCAATGACTCTTGCAATGAAAGGGTCAGATGTCTGAGGATCAATGCGGATAATAAACTATATATATGTAAAGTGAATATGTTTAAAGCTGATCTAGAGAATGTAAACTTTTTAAAAGAAATGCTGATATCAAGGATGTTGGACTTAGTTAGATGGAGACCGATGGTAATGAAATGTAAAGATGACTAAAAGTAGATTGTTTGACGGAAAAACACGAAGGTGTGCTTTCGATTCTCATATCATACTAGTCTACGATGAACTTTATCAGGAAGTAAAATTCTTACTAATGCATTATTTTAGGACTTCTAAATTGAATCATTTCATTATTTATTTCATAGTTTCTAAATCATTCATTCGTATTTTACTGTCTCTTCACGAGTTGCTATTCCGCGCGCAAATCCGGAGTTAATTTTGATGGGTTTTCTTTATACGTTCGCGCCTTTTCATATTCATAAGTAAATCACAAAAGCCTAAGCCTCAGCCGGGAATAAGACAGACTTTATGTTTGCTTTTTATAAAGCCGTATTTACACAGCCCCTGTCACATTCACGGGTTTTATGTTTATTTTCATGTATGTTTTAATACGTGTAGGATATTCTGCGTTGAGTCCAATTACCATTTTACTATTGTTTAAAATCCGTGAGCTTTGTTTACTTGCCTGTCGACATTTTTTCTTATTCAAATTAGTCGGTAGTTAAGTGTTTTTCGAATGGTTATATCCCGAGAATGAGTAATCAATACACTAGTAACGTTTTTTCGAGTATGTACCACTTGTCACTTTAATTGTTGAAGTGTCTACGACTTCATTTTAATTTTAAATTGCATTCGTGCAATTTATTTATTTATTCAACGTACACAATTACGACTATAAAAGTACATTACTTTTATATCTAATTGATCACGATTTGCTACAGAGTTGAACATGGTACTGATGAGTACTTATTGTTAACACTTTCGGCGATTCTGTTAATAATGTTGTAGGGTAGAAAAAATAAATAGTACTACACTTAGGAATGTGCATTGTGCGAGCATAGCATTAAAATTTCTTTGGACGTTTAATCAATTTTGGATTAATCTGTTTTTTTTATTTTAAATATAGTTATAGTAGTCATTTGTCAAGTTTTCGAGAAATTAATTTATCCTAACCAATTTGATGCATTCATACGTACTATGAAAAATGAATACTATCAAACGTGATTTAATAATAAAATACTTTATCTGCTGTTTATTTTTGCTATATCAAGAATGTATTTATTGTTAAATCTTCTACCAAGCCAAAAAATCATAAAATTGCGAACATTTCACTATATAACAAATATTTGCTTTTTTTTCTGCAAAGAACTGCAAGGGAGAGTTGCAATATAGTGCCTATATTGGGAACGACTTCCAGTATTGTTATAAATATTTAATTGGACATTTTCCGAAGACAAATTTTAAATTTTACTCCAAGTTACATTATTATGTATTTTTTTTTAATTTCTTTTACCTGCACTCTGGTTTAAGTGTGGTTAAAATTAAGTAAACCTAGGAGGGCTGTCTAATTTGAACCGATTTAGCTTTCTTAGTTTGAACCGGTTCAAGTGAAGGAACTAATCTAAATAACTTTTTCATTTAGGACGCAATCAGAATGATCCCAAATCTTCCAGAATATTCAGAGAAATTTATCGAGGAAATTACTTAATTTAGAATAAAATTTACAATTTGAAACATTTTTAGAAACTCTAGCTAGGTATTTTAATTCAATTAATAAAATAGAATCTCATCTTTTTTTTTATTATTTAAAAACTTGTTAGGAACATTGACACCTTAACCCCAAAAGTAAGGGTATGGTATAAGCTAATATTCTACGATACTTACTAGCAATTACCAATGGAATTATCTTGTTAAAATGAAGAAGACACTTTTAACCTTCATATTAATGCAAATAAAATGAATAAATGTATAATTGTTTCTTAAGAGCCCACTTATAATGCCGCAAAACTATAAATTAACCTAAGAAAAGAAAAGTTGTCTGAGATGGCATAGGGCGCATATTTTCCAAACTCACTAATAGATGGCAATACCGACATCACTCCGTGCTCGCAGACATTTGGGAGTATCAATCAATAT
>MU185377.1:0-36581 GCA_016904865.1 Pissodes strobi
ATGTTGAAGAAAATTGAAAATTATTGGAAAATGCGGCCAGTAGAAAAACGATAAAGCGAAGAAAATGGTTGTATACTGAGAAAATCAGCAACAAAGTTACCACCAGTATAAGGCAGTATACAGAATTGTAAAACTCTATAGAAACCTAGCTAAAGCATTGATTTATATGCTTCCACGGAATTGGAGAATAAGTTGTAAAGAACTGTTGAAGAAAATTGAAAATCATTGGAAAATGGTCAATAGGAAAACGATAAAGCCAAGAAGAAGGTTGCACACTGAGAAAATCAGCAACGAAGCTACCACCTGTATAAGGCAGTATACAGAGTTATCTAAAGCTGTATAGAGACCTAGTTAAAGCATTAATTTTTATGCTTTCATGGAATTGGGGAATAAGTTCTAATGAACTGTTAAAGAAAATTGAAAATAATTGGAAAATGGCCAATAGGAAAACGATAAAGCTAAGAATAAAGCTACGAAGAAGGTTGCACACTTAGAAACTTAGCAATGATGCTACCACCTGTATAAAGCAGTATACAGAATTCTCTAATGCTGTATAAAGACTTAGCTAAAGCACTGATTTTTATGCTTCAAAGGAATTAAAGAATAAGCTGTAAAGAACTGTTGAAGAAAATTGAAATTCATTGGAAAAAGGGCCAATAGGAAAACGATAAAGCAAAGATGAAGGTTGCACACTGAGAAAATCAGCAACGAAGCTACCATCTGTATAAGGCATTATACAGAATTGTCTAAAGCTGTACAGAGACCTAGTTAAAGCATTGATTTTTATGCTCCCATGAAATTGGAGAATAAGTTGTAAAGAACTGTTGAAGAAAATTGAAAATCATTGGAAAATGACCATTAGGAAAACGATAAAGCAAAGAATATGAGAGAATCAGCAACGAAGCTACCACCTGTATAAAGCAGTATACAGAATTCTCTAAAGCTGTATAGCTAAACATTGATTTTTATGCTTCCATGGAATTGGAGAATAAGCTGTAAAGAACTGTTGTAGAAAATTGAAAATCATTAAAAAATGGCCAATAGGAAAACGATAAAGCAAAGAACAAGGTTGCACACTGAGAAAATCAGCAAGGAAGCTACCACCTGTATAAGGCATTATACATAATTCTTTATAGCTGTATAGGGACCTAGCTAAAGCATTGATTTTTATGTTTAAATGGAATTGGAGAATAAGCTGTATAGAACTATTGAAGAAAATTGAAAATCATTAAAAAATGCTGCCAACAGAAAAACGATAAATCGAAGAAGAAGGTTACACACTGAGAAATTCAGCAACGATAAAGCAAAGTGCACACTGAGAAAATCTGAAACGAAACTACTACCTGTATAAGGCAGTATACAGAATTCCCTAAAGCTGTATAGGGAAGTAACTAAAGCATTGATTTTTATGCTTCCATGTAATTGGAAAATAAGCTGTACAGAACTGTTGAAGAAAATTGAAAATCATTAAAAAATGCGGCAATAGAAAAATGATAAAGCGAAGAAGAAGGTTGCATACTGAGAAAATCAGCAACGAAATTACCACCTATATAAGGCTGCATACAGAACAGTTTAAAGCTGTATCAAATCTGCCTGAAGCTGAATATAGACCTAGTTAAAGCATTGATTTTTCTGCATTCATGGAAATGGGAAATAAGCTGTAAAGAACTGTGGAAGGAAACTGAAAAACATCTATTAACAATAAAGCGAAGAAGAAGATTACACACGGACAAAATCAACATCGAAATTATCACCTGTATAAAGCTGTATACAGAACTGTCTAAAGCTGTATCAAACCTGTCTAGATCTGTATACAGCATTGATTTTTCTGCTTCCATCGCATTAGAGAATAAGCTGTAAAGAAATGTTGAAGAAAAATAAATATCTTAGGAGGTCAATAGAAAAAGAATGAAACGAAGAAGGAGGTTGCACACTGAGAATATAGTTGCGGCCTGTATAAAGTCGTGTACAAAACTGTAAAAAACATTGATTTTTCTGAGTTAGTGAACGATTGGGAAATTTAGGGAATTGGAGAATACGCTGTAATGAACTGCAAAAGAAAATTAAAAATCATTGGAGGCTAAATGGCCAATAGAAAAACGATATAACGAAGAAGATGGTTGCACACTGAGAAAATCAGCAACGAAGTTACCACCTGTACAAGGTTGCATACAGAACTGGCTAAAGCTGTATCAAACCTGTCTAAAGATGCATACAGACCTAGCTAAAGCATTGATTTTTCTGCTTAAATGGAATTGGAGAATAAGCTGTAAAGAACTGTTGAAAATCACTGAAAATCATTGGATGTCAAATGGCTGAGAAAATTCGCAAGGAAGCTACCGCCTGTATATAGTTGTATACAGATCTGTATAAAGTAATAAACTGTAACGAATTGTTGGAGAAAATTGAAAATCATTGAAGGCCAAAGGGCCCATAGAAAAACGATGAAGCGAAAAAGGTGGTAAAAGTTTACACACTGAGAAAATCAGAGAACATTTGAATGGAATCGAGCGGGCAATTGACAGTAGAACATGTACAAGGAGAACACACAAGGAGAAAAAGTGTCATAAATGACCCGTAAAAAGGTGACAGCCAATCAATATCGACGGCAAATATCGGCTTCCATTGGTCAACAAATTAAAGGCAATCAGTCCATCATTAAAATTTATTATTGCCATCGCGGTCGGATAAAAATAGATAAGTGTGGCACCTGCACTAAAATAGTCACAGTCGTACTCAAGTAACATATAAGAACTGTTTATGTACTCTGATGCCATAATTATACCAAAGCGTTTCCGGGAACACCTTGCCTGCCTAAGATATCCAACATTACCTAAGAGACTTATAGTAACTAGAAATACGTTACGTCAACAGTTTTGATTAGCAGAAATTATGCCGAACAAACACTAGCCTAGCAAATCTCACTTTATAATACGTTCCAGGAATGGTCATATTGCAATGTGACAAACACACACCCTGTATAATGGAATCAAAAGCAGGCGCCTGGCCTGAAATATTGCATTATTAAATTTTCTGTCTGCGGTGCTGTACTTTTGCATAATGCGCAAATACATTATACAAGGTGTTGTGGAATAGGACATGGTTTGATATTAATCTTGCAAAGTTGGGGCTGCCTGTATAACGAATGGAACATTTACATATACGTCGTATGCTCTTCTATTATGCGATATTTATCTTTTGGCTTTGAATGCGTACATCGGTACATTATGCTTGGGAGAATATGCCAAATGAATTATGAGGTTGTTAATAGAGCAGTTTTTCTTTTGTAGCGTGTAATTTTGATATTATCATGTCCTTGATGGTTTAAATATCTGGCGTATCCTACAGTGCACTTAGGTTCTTATATTAGGACATATTTCGAGGCTGTCAACTTTTATTAAAAAGTTCTGTATAAGAGAAGATCCAACAATTCATTTTCCTGCTAATGTAAATGTTAGTGTAGTTCAGCAAAAGTTCTTAAAAAGTTCTAAAGAGCTTGTATTCCAATATGCATATTTTAATATCAGACAGCGTCGATATAATAAACATTTAAAGCATATACCTAGTTAATATTGCATGCTTTTTTTAACATGCGATATTATGGAAATTTAATATAAAACCAAAATAATTCGGCATTTTATGATGGTGCACGCCCACAATTAACTTATACTAGGCAGTAATTACAAGACAAATTAAGGTTAAGTATTTTAAAGTAGCTTATTGATATCGCCTTTATGCTTTAAAAGCTCTAATCCACCCCGTTCTTTAGGAAAGATAAACCAAATGGGCCAACCTGAATTTGGAAATATGGAAAACACAGAAACCGAGGGCACACCTGTTCTGGTAATTTATTCAGTAAAATGTAGAAGCACAAAAATAAATACAGAAAACATCAAAATTAGAATTCACTACACCCATACAATGTTATGAAATGCATATCGCATTTCATAACATTTACTTTTAGGTAAAGCAAGCATATGTGTGGCTTCTTTCTATTTTTCCGAAGAATAATGAAACAAAGAATATTGAGATGATCAGTACCTACAATATAATAAGACGTAGAAGTAAATTACTGGATTTAACCCAAAATATACTCTGCACTATGGTCAATATATAACGCTACTATTCCTATGTGTGCTTTGAAATTGAATTAATATTTAAACACATTTTCTGGCAAAAACAAATCTGTGAATTCAATGTCATCGACGAACTATGCATTTTCAATAAAAAATTGGCTGAAGCCCACTTAATATCGATAATTTACTTTTAGGTAAATCAAGCATATGTGTGGCTCCCTGCTCCATTTCCGAGGGATAATGAAGCAAAGAACATTGGTAAAAAAGAGACGGTCAATACACTTTAACAAGACGTAGATGTAAATTACTGCATTTAACTCAAAATTAATTGGAGAAGTATTAATAAACACTTTTTTATTTATTTATTTATAAAAAATTGCCTTATGATACTTGATATTTGACCTAAAACTAATACAAATTTAACAATATATACATATTACTCACCTAGGGTCCTAGTCTTTGTTCTGGCATCTCCTTTATGGTCATCCTTCCTATGCTCCTAGTTATTTCCTACGTCCTCATCGTGTACCTGAAGAACTTTGTGGCTTGCTCCTACAGTCTTTGGTCTAGTGGTCTTGTTCCGGATTCCCTGTACAGGTCCTTGTTGTCTTGAAGTCTTCCCATCTGTGGTTCATGATTGTGCGTAGCATCTTGCGTTCCAGCGTGTGTAACTTCTCCTGGTGGGTCTTGGATGCGGAGCCCCAAACCGGTGTTGCGTACATGATGATTGGCCTAACGTATGCGTTATACAGTCTGATCTTGATGGCTTTGTCCAATCTTGACTGCGGTGAGATGTATGGGAAGATTATGTTGGCTGCTATTCCTGTTTTCCTCCTGGTTCCTTGTATGTGGTCCTTGAATGTCAGTGTGACTCCTAGGTACTTGACGGTGTCCGTGTCCTCGATTCGAGTCCCGTTGATCGTGATGTGTGTCCTTGGCCTCCTGTTCTTCTGGTTGAAGTTGATTAGCTGCGTTTTGATCTCGTTCAACTTCCACTTCTTGAAGTACTCTGCTATCATCCTGACGTGTTCTTCTATTCTTTGCGTTGCTGCCATCTGCTGTGTGGCTAGTGTGAATATTGCTACGTCATCTGCGAAGAGTGCTATCTGGTTGTTCTGTTTCTTTGGTACGTTGTTGATAGAAATGTTGAAGAGCGTCGGCGATAACACGCTTCCTTATTGTCCTTGGCCTTGATTCTGTCCCATTGATCAGTGTTGTCCTTCTTTTGTCCTTTAGAGAGCTCATGACAGTCTTCGTGATTGCCGGCATGGTTTCTGCATCGTGCATCTTGGTAGCCTTGGCCTCCCTCCATTTGTAAGTCCAGAAGTGCTGCCGTTGTCCTCTTCTTGTTGTTGCCTGGTCCAGCATCCTCGCAAGCTGCATGATTGTCGATTTTCCTAGCTGGATTCCGAACTATTCTGGTATGGTGGTTTCTAGTGTTTGGAGCTCCCCGTTGATTCTCTTGTTGAGCACTCTTTCGAAGACCTTTCCGAGGGCGGGTAGCAGAGAGCTTGGCCTGTATGATGAGGTTTGGCTCCTGCCCTTTCCTGGTTTGGTGATGGCGATGATCCTGGCTGTCTTCCATTCTCAGGAAGTAGTGTAGTCTGATGGAGGCATTGATGATGTACGCCAGTTGGACAAGGGCTTTATTCGGCAGGAACTTAACCTCCTTCATGAGTATTCCGTCCGGTCGTGGCGCTTTGTATGATCTGGCTTTCCTTATGATCCTCCTTAGCTGTCTGGGGCTCGTGATTATCCTGCCCGTGTTTTGCAGCGGCAGCGCTTCGATTTCGTCCGTTGTCCTCTGAACTATTCTTCTTGTCTTCTCGTCTGATAGATTCTCTGTCAGGCTGCTGATATTGGCGAAGTATTCCATGAAGGCCTCCGTCTTCACTGTCCTGCCCATGATGATGTGTTCTACGCCGGCGCCGTCTCCCGCCACTTTGATAGGTGGGACTGTCCAGGGGCTTTTGCTGCTCTTCATTTTCTTGATGTGTTTCCATATGTTGTTTTCACGGCTAGCGGCTGTGATTCTGTTGTTCCAGGCCTCGTTGTTGTATGAATCCAGCATGACTCGGGTAAGTTCGCATTCTTCCAGGTAAGCTGTCCTATGGTTCGGGTCACGTGTAGTTCGTTCCTTCTCGCGATCTGTTCCTGGATATGTAGGGGCGGCTTGCCTTGCTTCAGGTCCAGGTTCCTGGGGATGTTGTGTTCCTTTGCGGCGCATATTATCCTGGTGATGACTTCTATGGCTTCCTGTATCTTTGCAGGGGTGTCCAAGTCGCGAGTTATCTACAACTCCGCGTTGATTTCTCTCAGAAGTTTCTGCAGTTGTACGTGACCCTAGGGGTTGCGAGGGCTAGCTGATGCATCGTTTTGAACATTACTGGCAGCTGATCAGACTGCAGTTTCGTCATGGTGGACGCTGTGACATAGAGGCCCCTTACTACTCCTAGGTCCAGTGGGGCGTCGGCTACGTGATATTGCGCAATCCTTGTCCTTCTGTACGGGATTATGAGGTTTGCATCGTTCCTTTTAAGATTTAAATAATTTTTTTGACAAAAATTAATCTCGCTATTTTTGACAGAATGGTGAAACCAAATTAATTCCAATAATAAAATGGTTATATAGCAGCAGGGTAGATGTAATAAATTAGGTTTAATTAACAATCAAGTATATTACCATTTATTGGCCGTTAGGTAAAGTAAGCATATGTGTCGCGCCCTTCTCCTTTTCCGAAGGATAATGGAAAAAAATATATTGTTGAAAAAGAGACGGTAAATGCACGGAGATGTAAATTACTGGATTTTAACCAAAATTAATTGGAGATAATATACCATGTACTAAACGATACTATGCCCATGTGTGCCTTATTATTGCCAAGCCTCAAGACTCTATTTCAAACGCAAAAGCTTTACACTAAAACTGAGCTTTATCCACAATACCGAAACAGAATTTTTGCACTCCAACATAGTATAAAAGCTTTACAGACAAACCACGTATTTTTAACAATATTTATCTAAAATGAAGTAATTTAAAAGCTCCTCGTGGCTATGCATGCAACTATGTTTACCAACATTGTTACTAATAAACATATAAATATAAATAACTATGCTAATATGACGCGAAATATTAATTTAGTGAAATATTGGTCGTAAATAGTCGGTTTTATAGTTCTTAGGCACCATAAGTTATTTTCTATATGAACCTTTTAAGCAGCACGCAAATTATTTTCGCATCGTTCGCTATTTGCATAATATACAGAGAAATTTTAAATGAAAAGTTGGGTTAATGCCAGGGAGGTAATTCTTGAGTCATTGGAACAGATCCCACGTGGTAAGAGAGGATATAATAGAGATGTATTGAGTTCTTCAAATAGGTGATTGTTTCCAACGAATGCAAATCGATAAGCTTACATCCCTATTACACTTTCTCTTTCCACGTGAGAGCTGTTCAAATGATTCGAGAATATGGGTCCAGAATCCATCTAGAGCTGTATGAAAATTATAGTACCTAAAACTTATGAGACATTTGGTCTAATGCATAGGATGACCAGACCTGTAAACCTCAAAGAGAGGTTTTACGTTATGAATATTTTTTGGGCACATACACCATTTTGCAATAAAAACACTAATATCCATCACAGTATTAAAATATTGATTATCTTAGATAAATAAATAATTATTACGACAAGTATTCACAATCATCAATAATGACAAAACCAAAATCATCTAAAATATTTGAGTAGATATAGCGTGAGTTGAACCACTCTCCACTCCTCCACTATAAGCCTCTCCTCTCCTGCGTGCGCATCCAAAAATTGCTATTTTTCGTCCTCGTTGCCAACGTAAGTTTTATGGTATGGCACCTGTCAGCTGTCACTTTTCAAAAATTCTGCTTCTTCTTCTAGTCGTTTTCTATTCTTTGGATGTAGGCCTCTCTCATATTTTTCCAGTGTCCCCTGTTCTGTGCCGCTTGGTACCAGTTATGTCCGGCTGTTCTTTTGATGTCATCATATCATCTTTGTTGTGGTCTGCCGGTGCTTCCTTTCTCCCCCCAAGGTCTCCATCTTGTTGTTTTTCCGCTCCAATTGGTTGTAATTCAATTCAACAAAGCTTTATTGTCATAAATTTACAATTCAATTGACAAAGCAAAGTCTTATGCTACGAACTCGAAGATATAGGCAAAAGCAACCTATTTGATAATTTTACAGTGAAGATACCTCTATACAATAAAAGTTACTTAACTATATTACATGATTTCAAAAGAATGTTAGTATATCTAACTATTAATAATTGGACAACAACTACAGACGTGTTAATACTAGATGAGTATAAAATAATTAAAAGAAAAAAAAAACTAAAATAATAATAAAATTTTGTATAAAACATATTTACATGTCAAATTGGATGGGGTTAAAAAATGAACACATAAAATGAACAAACCAAATAAAAGGAACCGAAATATTCTAAAGTAACATTTGGTCGTGATAATGCTGAAAGTTCGCTTAAAACCGGCAATTCAAGTACTCGTCCACGGTATAGAAAGCGCACACAGCCAATAGATCACGACATTTAACTCTAAACCTTTTTAAATTAGGTTCAAGTTTCATGTCTTGTGGTAAATGATTATAAAATTTAATCCCACTGTATATAAAGGACCGATGGATCATGGCAAAGTGTGGTATTGGAAGTCTGATATTGTTACCCTGACGAGTCAGATGAATGTCTTGATTGAGAGAGAACCTCGACAAGTATTTTTTTATCAAGCATACAGTTTCAAGAACATACAGACAAGGGAGCGTCAGTATACTGTTTTGTATAAAAAGTGGTCTGCAACTGGTTCCTGGAGGGACCTGGCACAGAAAACGAAGTGCTTTTTTTTGCATAACGAAAACCTGCCGAAACAAACATTTTGTGCATGCTCCCCAAAACGGCAAGCCGTACCCAAGGTGTGACTCCACCAGCGCAAAGTTTGTAGATCTGTCTATTTGTCTGCCCAGCTCCAAAGAAGTTATTCGCACGAAGTATGCGCCAGACGCAAGTTTCCTTGTAAGTTGCGAAATGTGGCAATCAAACTTTAAGTTTGAATCAATACTGAGAACTAGAAACTTAACGCTAGAGGTACTATCCACTATATGGTGTCCAATGGCAATCCCTCGAAGTGTAAGATTCTTAAACGTAACAATGTGGGTCTTGGAGATATTGAAACATAAACGATAAGCATTACACCATGTCATCACCTTCGAGAGGTCAGAATTAATTCGGGAGCTGAGCCTCCAAACATCACTGTCTCTCCGCAGAATTGTGGTGTCATCTGCAAAAAAAGTGAAAGAGCCCGTAATGTCGAGTCGCATCAGATCGTTGATGTATAGCAAAAATAGGATGGGTCCCTAAACTGACCCTGGGGCATTCCACAAGTTATAGGTATCGCACTAGATACATCCTCCCCCACAGAATCAGACTGAGTACGAGCCGACAGGTATGATCTGGTCCACGCCAGCGCCACCCCCCTAAAGCCGCAGACAGAAAGCTTCCTCAGCAGTATTTCATGACTTACGCAGTCGAATGCTTCCGACAAGTCACAAAACACTGCTGCAGACGTCTCACCCCCGTTCCGACCAGCCAACAGTTCCTCCAGGAAAAAGAAAATTGCATACGAAGTATTTTTTTTAGATTGAAATCTAAACTGTGTAATGTTAACAGTGTCATTGGCCTCTAAGAAATTGACTATCCGTTTTTTAACAAGCTGTTCTATCACTTTAGAGATGGTAGACAAGAGTGAAACTGGACGAAAGTTAGAAGGATCACTAAAGTCGCCTTCCTTGTGAACGGGAATTATCCTTGCGGACTTTAAACAGTCTGGAAAATATCCTGATTCGAAAGAGGAATTAATAGATTTAGCAAAGGCCACGAATGCTTCATGAGGAAGTTCCTGGAGAATCCGCAAAGACAGCCCATCCTCACCCGAGGAAGATTTGTTTTTGATGACGGATAGAATGCTCCTTATCTCCTGTGGGTCCGTTGGAGATAGAAAGAAAGAGTTCGATACACGCAAATTAGACAGATATGAATGACAAAGGATCGACGGGCGTGTTAATATCTTTGGTAAGATTTGAAGCAACAGAGGAGTAGAACTCATTTAAATCATTTGGATGAAGTTCAGATTCATGATGTTTATGTCTGAAGCGACCAGCGAGCTCATTCACGATCCTCCAAGTTTCACAGTGTTTACTTCTTGCGTTATTCAACCTGGAGGAGGAAAATAATTTTTTTGACCTTTTTAAGACACTTTTGTAAATTTTGCGGTATGCACAATAAAGCTGCGCCAGGAATGGTTGAGAGGCCAAGTGCTTTCGAAGGGTATTAAGACACCGTAAGTTCTCTGCAGAGACACGTATACCATTTGTAATCCACCGTTTCTTAGTTTTGGGTTTGATAGTACGAAAAGGGAAAGACATATTAAACGCTTCACATATTTTTTTATAGAAGAGAGTAAGGGTGTTGCCATTTTGCTGCCAATCAATGGAATTAGAAGTGTGCCTGAAAGAGTCAAAATTACGACGACTCATGATTCTCTTACGTGCTGGTTTCTTTTTGTAGTTTAGTTGATTCTATAGGAAGTTGCGCCATAACGGCATGGTGGTCTGAAAGAGCAGCATCGATGACTCTACAATTCACCTCCTCCTGTAAGTTTGAGCAGATATAGTCGATGGTCGTTGATGAATTAGCTGTTACACGGGTGGATTCGGCAACATGCATTAACAAGTTGTAGGAGCTCAGCACATTAGAAAGCACGCACGTAGCTCTACTGTCTACGTCCTCGAAATCAACGTTCAAATTGGCTGCTAAAATCAGTCGCGATCTGGTAGGGAATCTGGATAATAATAGTTCCAGTCAAACTAAAAAATTTTCTACACATGTATTCAAAGTCAAAGTCAAAAATTCTATATTACAAAAAATACTTGGGAGCATTTAACAAATGGCGTCATAGTATAAAAATAAAAATAAAACATAGAATATAAAATCACAATAGGAATAGAAATAGAGAACACTAAAGGACAGTTTAAAATTGTTAAAATATAAGACAATAAAATGGTTAAAAGACAAAACAAGATAAAATCCAGAGTTCAACAGGCATTGCAAGTACAAACCCTACAGCGGACAGTAGAATTAGAAAGTAATACAATTAGAAGGTAATAATGACATTGCTGGGTTATAGTTAAAATAGGTAATCGTAACAGCACAATAATACAAGAAATTACACCATGTTTGCATACACATAGAATGACACCTATGACATAAACTCGGCAACAGTATAGGGTTCCAACTGTACAAGAAATAGTTTAACACTCTTCCTAAAAGTTGAGGCTGACGCATTTTGCTTTACTGCCAGTGGAAGGCGATTATAATACCTAATACATGAGTAGAGAGGGCTTCGCTTAAAGAGTGTTAACTTATGTAAGGGTATACTATAGTGAAGAGATCTGGTGTTATACTCATGATCAGGTAAGTATTTCATGAAAAGGTGCTTGTTATTATGCAGGAATGTCACACACTCATATATATGCAAACCAGCCAGGGTGAGAAGACTGTGTGTTTTAAAAACTCCCCTGCATGACTCGAGCCTACTCATACCAATAATAATTCTCAATGCCCGTTTTTGCACAAGAAAGACTCTTGATGCAGTCGCACTATTTCCCCAGAAAAGAACTCCAAACTTCATGATGGAATTGAAGTTTGCATAGTATGTGATTAGCAAGGTCTTCAAGTCGACATATTGCTTTAGAGTCCTGAGCATATAGCAGAAGCTATTAAGCTTGTTCGAGACATAATCAACCTCCCTTTCCCAAGTGAGGTGACAATCTACATAAATACCCAGAAATTTAGCTTCTGATGTGATTGGTACCACCTGTGAGAGCAACACAGCATGATCCGGACAGGCAAGTGGTGACTGTTTCGATCTGAATAATACAAAACTCGATTTGTTAGCATTAACTATAAGTTTGTTTTGATCGAACCATCCTTGTGCAGACATTAGACAATGCCTACCAACAGCCAGGACCCTCTCTACAGTCGTTGCTCCAGCCAGTATGTTGGTATCATCGGCAAAGTTTACAATCGACACACTCCCGTCCGCCACATCCTTGCTCAAGTCATTGATGTAGCATATGAAAAGAAATGGCCCGATAACGCTGCCCTGTGGAACACCCATAGCCATTGGCCTGTCCTCTGAGCAGTAGTTATGCCCATCCCTCTGGATTACAACCCTCTGCATACGACCTCTCAAGTACAATTCTATCCACCTCAGTAGAGGGCCTCTAACTCCATAGCGTTCAAGTTTGTCAAGCAAGATGTCATGGTCCAAGCTGTCAAAGGCCTTTGAGAGATCTAAAAATGCACCCATGGCTACATTCTTGCTTTCAAGGTGGCCCACAATCCCACTCACAAAGTCGAACACTGCACTGTTTATAGACTTCCCTGCCAAAAAACCATGCTGCCTCTCACTAATTAAATTAAAATTGCGAAAAAAAACAACAAACGAAGACACATAGCCTTTTCAAATATTTTCGAGAAGGAAGAAAGAAGGCTAATAGGTCTATAAGCCTCTGGCACAGTCGGATCTCCCTTTTTGTATAAGGGCTTGACCACAGCCAATCTGAGATTTGTAGGGAAAACGCCCTGCTTGAAAGAATTATTTATGACGTGGCAGAGAAAAATTGCAATCTGTTCAGCGCAACCCTTAATAAGATTGACAGATATCTCGTCATACCCTGAGCTTCTTTTGTTTTTTAGCTTGTCTATTATTTCCAGCACCTCCAGAACGGTTACGGGTGTAAGGAACATAGAATTTGGATTATACAATATGCTACATTCAAAATTTTGTGTTGGCAAATTCCTTACCAAATTTGGTGCTGCATCTACCATAAACTGATTCAGGTCATTACTGACAACATGTGGATCACCTGGAATACCAAACTCTTTCTGTGATGAGCTCTTCCCATTGATCTCATTAACAACCTGCCAAGTGCATCTTGATCTATTATCGCTATTCAATATTTTGTTAGCATAGTATTGTTTTTTAGATTCTTGCAGTATATTGTTATATCCTGACTTACACTGATTATATGCATGTTTATACCTTCCATCAGCTCTGCTCAAAACCAAGAGCACATCCAGCTCCCGTTTGCATTCTATCACCCTCGGGGAAGTGTAATAGTTCTTGTCTCTAGCCCTTGTACGTATAATTTTTACTGGGAAACAATGATTGAAAAAAAGAAAGAAACAAATTCATAAACGCCCTCCACTGGTCATTGACATCAGACTCCTCAACATCGAAAACTATCTGCTAATTCTCCCCCGCGAGAAGCTGACAGAACCATTGCTTACCCTCAGAGCTGAAAACTCTACGATTAAGTTTATTTTGCGATGCTGCACCAGGCAGACTAAAAGTCAACTTCTGTCCAGTGTGGTCGGATACAAGCACACAAAATATAGGTTATACTTTTGTGAAAATACAACAGAACACTCAAATTCTCTCTCAACCAACAACCCATCCAGTTTATCCAGGGCCTTAAAATCTAGGGCGACCAATAAGTTTTCGTTAATAAGAGTAATTGTACCTCCATTTTTGTAATTTTACGACAGAATTTTGAAATAACTTGATAGCCAGTCAATAACACAATCTCTGGAAAATTTACTGTATCCAAGAAAACCTCAAGATTGTCAATTTTATTCCTAGCAGATTGAATGTTTAGCAGCACTAAAGTAATGCTCAAGTCATATTTCCTTAAACTAAAAAAAGGCCATTGTCACGAATATTATCAGGGAAAGAATTTAAGGTTAAGTCAGCTAAGTCAACATTAGATAAATCAGTTAAGTCAACAGTATCATGCATATTTCTTATTGCCCAAGTAGTTTAATAGCTCCAGAACCACACCTTGGGCACTTTTGTCTCCGAACACCAGTACGTTGATCTTCTCTGTACTGACGGGAACTGATAACGACGACCATTGAACCATGGACTGATTTAAGGGTAGCATGGTGTCTTGCCCTTGAGGAGAATCTGCGACAGACAGCTCATCATATAAAGAGCATGTGGCGTTACTGTCTTCAGAGTGCGATATTGGAAAAGTGCTTAAGAGCGTTGTTTTGACGCTCTCCAACTCGTTTGACAAGAACTTATTTTCGTGGTCGAGGGTCTCGATACTGGTGAGCATTCGAGCATTTAAAATTTTAAGTTTTGCCAGTGACTCCGACGTTATCTGCAGCATGCTTCTATTAGCCTCATATTTTCCCTCGATATTGCGTAACTAGGCTAAGCTTGCCTCAACCTCCTGTAAGTAGTTGGAGGTTTGAGAGGCAATATCTTGGGAGAAGTTACCTTAGAGGTATGTTTGTGTGTCTACCGAAGATTGGCTTTTCTGTGTGTTATGGTTGACTTTTTTTATGCTAAAATCAGCTAACTGCTTCTTTAGAAGGTTATTCTCATTGACAAACTCGCATTCCAACGATTGCGCCTCCTCAAGAAAAGTTTGATTATCTTTCCTAAGTTTGTCTATGTGGTTGGTTTTGCTACTGAGTTCCTCTCTTAGCTCTCTCAAAGTTTCGCTAAAACCTGAGATTACATCTGGATCAGATGTATTCGAACGCTCCAAGCAGTCTACTGAGCACAAGATTAAATTGTCTTGAATAACTTGACCTCCCTTACGCCTTTGAAGACAACTTTTATGGTATATACCATAACATTGTACACATACACAATTGTTTTGAGCCTTAGTTTTGCAGCACTTGAAAGCTAATGCCATTTTTCGATATTTAGGCTTCTTTAAAATCAGACTCTTAACTCTTAAGTGTGACACGTAGACGTTGGTGCAATGGACCAGAAACAATATAATAACAAACCGCTAGTAAAAACCCAACAAATAAATATGAATGAAGATTAATGTTCCACAAAAAAGTTCAATTTTATTCGAATTCAATAAACGTAGATAAGAGAACCGAGCGAGTCACTTATAATTTTTTTTTACCAACAGTAGAATTAAAGAAAAACTATCAGTGCTAAATAGCCATTCTCTATACTCTCGATTTTACTAGTCTCTACCTGACCAATCTTCTTCAAATTTGTAGAACAGATACACAAGACACTAATTAACAACTCGTACAAATTTAAGCTTTTATGGTTTACCTTATCACACAAAAAAATAGACTTTAAACAAGAATACATAAAAATGTGCGCGACAATCACTGCCGACCGCATTATGGTCAATGTCCGGCCCAGTTCCATTTAAGACTACCTATTCGCCTCGCTATATCTTCGACCTTGGTTCTATTTAGTTATTATTCCTAGCATTTTCCGTTCTATTGATCTTTGGTGCATCTTTAATTTATTTAGGATTTTCTTTGTTAGAACCCATGGTTCACATCCGTAGGTTGTTACTGGGAGAAGGCATTCCATGTAAACCTTGGTTTTCATTTTGAGGGATAGGTTGGAGTTGAAGTATGGTTAATTTCAAGCTCTTGATTAGTCCTACTTTTCTTGCTCCTGGTTGTAGTTCTATAAGCATGTGTTCTAATTCTTCACTGTTTGGGGCAAGAATGGCAATGTCATCAGCAAATCTCAGGTTACTGAGTTTTTCTCCAGATATATTAATTCCTCTGTCTTCCCAGTGTAGGCTTTTGAAAACATCCTCGCACCACTGCAAATAATTTGGGTGACACAATGTCTCCTTGTCTAATGCCTCTATTAATCAGGATTTCGTCACTGTATTCATGTAGCCTTACTTTAATTTTTGAGCGGTCTGTATAATGTTAATATATCGTTGGTCTATTCTTGCATTTTTCATTGACCTGATAATTGCCCAAAATTCAACTGTGTCGGAGCTAACCCAAACTAACCCATATTGGGTTGATATATTCCGTTGCTTTTTCGTTCAGTATCCTTACGGTGTGGAGATGTTCTATTGTACTCATGCATTTTCTGAAGTCTCATAGGGTTGGTATATGTCAAGTTTGTATTCAAGGCGGTTTGTTATTATTCTCATAAATAACTTGTAGATCTGTGATAGTAAGCTGATTGGGCTATAGCTTTCTACGTTGCTTGGATCACCTTTCTTATATATCAGTATGACTATCGCGGTGATCCAATCCATGTATTAAAGAATGATTTAAGCTTCCTTACCAGTAGGTTTCCTCCTTCCTTCAACATTTCCTGTATGATGTTATCACCACCAGCTGCCTTTCCATTTTTTAATTGGTTTAGAGCTTTCCGAATTTCTTCTTCTTCAATCTCTGGTAGATCCTCGGAGCCAACATTACATATCCTGTTTTTCTGGTCATTGTTTGCTCTTCTGGCATCGTCATTGTCTGTTTTGGACTCGTACAAACCTGTGTAGAACACATCTGTTACATTGAGTATCTCTCTTCGATCCACTGTTATGTTACCCTGTCCGTCTCTCAGCTTGATCATTTCTTTTTTTATGTGCGTTTTCTTTTTTAAAGATGTTCAAGCCTCTGTTTTGCTGTATCAACTCTTCTATTAGATTCCCTTCATGCTTGCCTGCCATTTTCCTTGCTGTTTTGTGTGGACTACTCCACTTTTCGGTTATTTTATCCGTCACATGTAAAGATTTCGGCCACTTGATCCTTATTAAACCACACTTCGAACCTTCAGCTTCTTAAAAATGGATAAGTGGTTGAAAACTTTTTCGAGAGGTTCCAAAATTTCGCCTTTTCACTAAATCAATAGATATGACAGCTTATTTATCTAATATTTTTGAAAATTTTAAGTAGGTATTAAATAACGTTTTAGCTTAAAATTGTAGAAATGGGCCTTATTAAATATGTTTAACTTTTGAAAAAAAAAACAAAAGTTCAGTTTCCGCGACACGTTGATTTTATTTTAAATTTTGCAATTTTTTTTTAAATATTTCCAAACATACAGGATCTCTAAAAAAATCAGGACATGTGTCAACTTTGCTTTTTTCAGATAAAATATTTCATTTCAGACCGATAGAATTATGCAAGAATTTGACGTCAAAAATATTCTTGAAACATTGCAAAATTTTTAATTAAATTGACATCAAAATTATTAAATTATTTTATGAGAAAGTTACTAATGAGGATTAAAAAATAATAAAGTTTTGATATACCTAGTGTTGTAATTTCAGCAGGCAGCAGCTTGATATAAAACTGCTTCGAGCAGACGGACAGGAAAAAGGGGGTGCCACTTATTGGCTCCGGCACTAAATGATGAATTGCAAATAGTCCAGGAAGTGCCCCCGAATAGCTAATGAAATTAGCGAGGAGGCGCCAAAACATATTTTTAGTAATCGATCGATACGTAAATATTGTCAAGTAATGTAATTATCGATTATACAGTTTAAACAGGTAGATGCCTTTAATTTAGCGGAATTCATAAATTTCAATATACCAGCGCCATGGTATGCTTCTTCCTGATCTCAGATGGTTACAGTTGACGCGTCACGTTCGCTCATAATGCCTATTTTCATAAGGCAGGGCCGTTACTGTATTTAATCTGTACTACGAATAGTACATTAAACATAGTCATTTGTCTAGAAGGGAGCACGGAAGGAGCCTCCACGTAAACGATGTGTTAAATATTAATCTCCTAATCCAAGAAATATATCGCTCGTGCTCCCTGGATACGTCCTTTGGACGGCCAATCCTTTCACCACCAGATCCAAAAACATGAACGATGACAAATCAAGTGAAAGGCTCTTTTTAGAGCCAACACTGACAATAGTAGCCATAAACATCGAGGGCATAACATGCAATAACCAGGAAATTCTATCTGATCTCTGTAAAACACATAAGAAGACAGAGAACCCATGTTCTCTGATGATGATAGAGAAATACTGACCGTTGAAGTTGGCACGTTCACAGTGACCACTATCTATAAACCGCCTGGGAAAAATTTTGTATCCACTTCCCCCCAAACTTCACATCGCAACAAACAAATTTCGTGCGGTGATTTTAATAGCCATAGTATATTCAATTCAATTCAATTCAAAACATGCTTTATTGTTTAAAATACATAGTATTTGTTAACAAAGCTTACTTATCTATAACTACCTTACTAAAACTACTGCTAAGTTGAATTATCAGGCACTATTCTTAAGGGCACAAATACCAAAAAAGAAAAAAAAAATACAGAAAAAAGTTTTTGAAACAGTACAAATAAATCGTCAAATAGACAATAAAAATTATAATAAACAAGCAAATGTATATTAACAAAATACAGCCGGTAAAAAAATCACAAATATGCAGGGCCGTATTACCCAATAGGCTAAGTAGGCTACAGCCTAGGGGCCCTTGACTTGCGGGGGCCCTTGAATCTTGAATCTCAAATTAATTAAGAAAAAGTAAATATTCAAGACTGTAGGGGACAGTCTTATGACAATGCCAATAATATATCCGGTCAACATTCAGGATTGCAAGCTCTCATTAAAAAAAAAGAATCCTCTAGCATTATTTGTTCCATGTGCGGCACACTCTCTTAACATGGTAGGAACTTGTGCGGCTGAGTGTTGTAATATGGCTACGTATTTCATTTTTATTTTTTATGTTCTTAGAAGAAATTTATAATTTTTTTTCAGCTTCCACACATAGGTGGCAAATAATGACAGAGGAACTCAATAAAATTCCCAATGCTCTCGTTCCAAAAAAATTATCTGTTACTCGATGGTCTGCTCTCGCGGATTCTTGTAAAGTAATTATCTTAGGGTTTTCTGCGTTTATAGAATCATTAGAAGTCATCGAAGACGATATTACACAGCCCAATAGTACAAAAGTTCAAGCCAAAGGAATTAAAAATCGGTTCGAGGAATTGGAAGTTGGGATTTTGTTACAATTATGGGACGATATTTTAACAGAGTCCAATAAGGTTAGCAAATCATTACAAGCTACTGACATCGATGTTTCCTTAGCAGTTAATTTGTATGATTCACTTATTAAACATGTTTTAAAACAACGCGAACGTTTTGCATGTTACGAAAAATGTGGCAAAAAATTAACAAACTGTTCCACATACAAATCCGATAATACAATTTGACGAAAATAAAGAGGGTGAAGTTAATTCAGTGGTAGATATAATATGCTCATAAATACTTTTTATGTTATAATCGATAACATACTTGGGGAACTCAAGAAGCGACAAACTGCTTATCTTAACGTTTTAAATATGTTTGGGTTTTTATATTTAGAAATTTATAAGAGAATATTATATTACAGGCAAATGTGCTCCACCAAAGTTTAGGAGCCGGATGTATTCGTTTTAAATATTTTATCTCAGAAATTAATTCGGAAATTACCAATCCAAAGGAAATGTTAAAGTTTATAAAACAAAAAAATTAAACGTGTAGTTTTCCAAACGTAGATATTGCGTTAAGGATATTTTTAACCATGGCAGTAACTAACTGTAGTGGGGAGAGATCATTTTCTACATTAGAAAGGGTAAAAAGTCATAAAAGAAATTCATTAGGTGATGAAAAAACTAATCAACTTTCATTGTTGGCCACAGAACACGATCTTCAAAAAAATGCTTTATTGTACAAAGGATTGTGACCCTCATTGACAAAGCTGAAAAAATAAAGTGGTTAAATAAAAAAAAGTCCTTACTAACACTAATATCTCGACTAATATAGAGCAGTTCTCAACAAGAGTTTGAATAAAATAATTACAAAAACAAAAAACAAAGCATAGTAGACAGACAAACAATAAAATGCATAATACACAATACACTTAAATTATACACAAAAATGTCAATAAAATGCGACAGGGTTATTAAAATATACACAATATTAACAAAATTTCAAGAAAATGAATAAAATTGGCCTTATAGTCTGTCAGCAAAAAATTTATCAAGAGAATAATATGCCTTGCTTAGTAAAAGTTTCTTCACTCTCTTATTGAAATATTTAGAACATTGCAAGTTTTTAAGTTCCAGAGGCAAGTGATTAAACATTCTAATACCTTCATAGATAAATGATTTATATTTTTTGTGAACCATATTCACTGTCATAAGAATAAATATGCAGGTCAATGTCAGAATCCTGAACAAACAGAGGTATTCAATGCTCTCGGGGACTAACTCCACACGAGTATCGCATGGCTCGCTTTTGAAGTACAAAAATGGGCTGCATGAGCTGACTGCTGGTAAAACCCCAAAATTGAATACCATATCTTAAATGAGATTCCACCAAGGCAAAGTATATTCCCCTGATCAAATCCTGACCCAAATCATTTTTTACAACCCTTATAGCCTGCAGAAGCTAATTTTTTCCTCATGTTATGTATGTGATCCTCAAATTTTAACCTGGTATCAATAATCAAACCGAGGAATTTATAGTTTTCTTTATTATTTATTGGAATATCATTGAGGGTCACGTCCATCACAGGACACTTAAATGATAAAATGTTGGTTATATAGTTGTTGATGACAAACTATTTTATGTATTAAACACTAGCATGTTGCTATCGCACCAGTCCATCACTGCCCCAATGTCGTGATTGATGGTATCCCTCAAAATATCACTATCTGTTCCTAGCGATAATATTGATGTATCATCAGCAAATAATGTAAATGATCCATTAATGCTGATGGATGCTAGGTCATTGATGCATATAAGAAACAAAAGCGGACCGAGCACTGAGCCTTGAGGAACCCCATGCTCAATGCTCTGATCTGATGACAAACTGATGACAAACTATTTAATGTATTGTTTCCTATTATAGCAGGGTCAATCTGGGGCTTAGGGTGAAACAAATTAGTAACAAGCCGATCTCAGCGGGAATGTTTGGATAATAATTTCCTATTTAACCTCCCAAAAGTCCCATTCGGTCCCAGTGGGGGAAGGTTGAAAAAAATTGACGCCATCTTGGAATTTTTTGTTTTTTTACAATATCTCTGTTTCCGTAACTTTTTTCGAAAAAACTTGAATAACATTTTTTGTACAGAATAAAGTTCCGAATATTTTATCTTCATACATTTTTTCTCTAAAATGAATAGTAACAAAGACAGAGACATTTTTTAAAGTCTCTTTCGTACATTTTCCAACTTTATAACATTTTTTGCGCAAAATATGAATTAGATCCACTTAAACGACTGTGTAATAATAATAGAAGCAAGTCGGTAAGTTTATTATATACACATATTTAATTTTTTACCTCCGCTCACGGCGGCGGCGCCGGCACCGGCGACTCGTCATATTCAAAAACTGCTTATACGACGTCATCCAGAGCATCATCTTCCTCCTCATCCGCTAAGAAACAGTAGTTTGTGCAACTAATCCCGAAACACTGGCCACACTTAGAAGAACATTTATGTCCCAGTTTCCTACAGGAACAGTTTTTGGAGCATTGACTCTCTTTGCAATTGCAAAAAATCAATTTTGATAGGTCAGGGGGCGCTACATCTTGTTTGCATTGTACAGGTATCAGGTTAACTTGCTTATCCTTTTTCCACCCATACTGCAGAGGGTCCAAGTCGTTGCCAATCAATTCTTGAATCGAAAAAACGTAACATATTTGGAAACATCAATATATTTTTACAATTGGGTACCTGAAAATATGTCCTGAGCACATGTTGCTGTGCAGAGTCTTCAGTTGGGGGCAAAGTGGCCAAATTAAATGTAGAGTTAAGTCCTTGTCTTAATGCGATTCTATTGTATGAAATATACCTCAAAAGGCTAATATCATTAATAGGTCTTGGACAGCGATACAGCTTCAAAATAAAAGTTAATCCCGACTGATATGTCACTTTTTCCTGCATTTTTATCCAAAAATATGTCGAAGTTTTGAGAGGGATCGTTGCCTTTCTTCAGTAGCCGCAGACTCATTTTTTTGGACTTATTGAATATAAAAGATGTAATGTCACAACCTGATATGGCATGTAAAAACAATATGTGTTTGGTCACAGGTCCCAGTTTGTCATGTACTTTACATATCTTTGATATTTTGTCACCTTTTGCTGCTTTTCCCGGGCGAAGCATGGATATGTTTTTATTTTTTGAATGAAGTACAAGCAAAACCAGTATATCCTCTGAGACAACTGTGACGTGGTTTTTTGACATGGATAGTTCTACAGCTGTTAAGGCGATAAGATAATCAGCATCCCTCCCCGCTTGGTGCACAGTTATACCTACGTCTTGAAAATAGGATCGAAGGGTCTTTATAAATTATTTTGGCTGTTCTTTAGAAAATCTTCCTGTGCTACAATTACTGAAGCTTGGGCATGTATGGAAATTTCTATGCTCCCCTTTGATCTGCATTGTTGTAGACTGTCTATGGTAGACATAGTCTTTTCACAGTATCCGTCAAAGACTATGACACAATCCTTGTTATAGTTGTGGATCACATAACTTACATATTGGAAATAGATATCATTTTACGTGGCTGGTTTTTGCCATGAGACTTTATGTAAAAGAAATCCTCCGTCGATAATGTAACCAGCATCTGACTGAGAACTATTTTCGGGATGATGAATCTTATTAAGTTCTTGGAGCAGTTGAGATTTTGTACCTCTTCTCAAATTACCATCTTTACAAAGTAACAAAGGGTATGGCGATAGTTCAAATTTGAAACAATGTTTTCTTTCTTCCGGAGTCTTATTTGAACAAATTATACTGTTAAAAAGTTGCATAAGGTTAAAGTCTACATATGTATTGTTTACTTTGATGCGACTGTTTATGGAAGCAAAATTTGTAATATTTTCCTTTCTTTTTCATTGAATATCAGTAAATTTTTCCCATATGAATTTTTCCCGCCGGCGCGGTCTGAAGTTTTAGTAATAACTTTTAGAAGTACGTATGTTCGACGATTTATTAATCGTTATTAAAGGAAATTTCGAAGGGGAAACTTGTACAAATAATCCTAATTTTTTTTTATATTATTTTTACATAGTCTCTTAAACAGCTATAGTTCATATTTTGTACAAAATACATATTAAAAGTGGAACCTGTATAAAACAGACTCTAAAAAATAGCTTTATCTCTGTTACCCTTTACTTTAGAGAAAAATGTTTAGAGACAAAATGTTCAAAACTTTCTTATTTACAAAAAATGTTTTTTAAGTTTTTTTGAAAAAACTAATATTCCCCGATCCACACAATCAAAAGCCTTTGACAAATCGCAAAACACTGCTGCGGCCATCTCTCCCTGATTGAGTCCAAGATACACCCTTTCAAAGAAGTTAAACATTGCATCGCAGGTACCCTTGTTGTTCTGACATCCAAATTGTGAAGCATTCAGCAATTTGTATTTTTGAAGGTAGTCGACCATTCTCGATTTAAAGATTATTTCAATTATTTTTGACAATGTTGGCAGAAGTGAAATGGGCCGATAACAAGATGGATCCAAAACATTACCATTTTTAAATAGTGGCAACACCAAGGCAGATTTTAAGCAATCAGGGAAAATGCCCGTGTCAAAGGACTTATTTATTGCCATCACAAGAACACTTAGTACATAATCAGGCAACCTCTTAAATACTTTTAATGAAATGTTGTCAATACCTGAAGAGCTTTTATTTTGTGTTTAACTGAATATTCTTTTAATTTCATTAATATCTGTATGAAAAAGACTAAAAGTTTCTTGAAGAAATATTTCGCAGGTAAGTCAGAGGATCAATATTTGATGAAATATGGCATGTCAAATTTTCTGCAATCGAACAATAAAATTGATTAAAACCGTTCCATCAATATCAAGATTGTCATTAGAGCTAGTATTAGTACCTCTCAAATCATTTACCAAGCTCCATATTTCCTTTGGTTTATTTTTAGCTTTATCAATTCTACCATTATAATAATTTCTTTTTGCAAGATTTATTAATTTTTTGTAGATCATTTTATATTTATTGAAGTATGTCATTATAAATGGTGTGGGGAAAAAACTTTCTAATTATTGTATGCAATACTCTCAAATTTTTTCTCTAGTAACCCATGGTTTTTTGCTTTTGAGTTTTATAGATTTTAGGGGGAAATTTTTGTTAAACATATAACATTAAAGCATAACAACCCCTTGCCAATTTACTACACAGACCCGTAAAATGTGCTTGAAACATTAATATTTTTAACAATATTCAATCCCAAGAACTTTGCATTTTCCTGCTTCTTTAACAAATTGCTGCTCAACTGGATATCTCCAACTACACACCCAAAAGTAACAACATTTGTTTTTTCAAAATTTAAAGTCAGTAAGTTCGCGTCACACCACTTTTTGGCAATACAGACATCACTAGCAACCATTTCAGTCAATTCCTCATCAGTACCACCATCCCAGAGGATGGTAGTGTCATCCGCGAAAAGTGAAAAAAATGCTTCCAGAAATGAAAAGATGGCATCATTGGTGCTCTTACCCCCCTGAAACCCGAATTGATTAGCACATAAGATTTTATTTTTGTTTAGGAATGATAACACTCTTACTTTGCCCAACTTTTCAATAATTTTGGCCAGTGTTGATATAAGGGAAATGGGTCGGAAGTTAGAAGGCATCACCCCCCTTATGTATAGGAATGACTATGGCTCTTTTTAAGGACTCAGGGAAATACCCTCGCAAAAACGAATGTGTTGGGGAAATACCCCAACACGTGTAGAAACTATCGTTTTTCACCGTATAGTTTGGTGAGAACACCCTGTATGTATGTAGAATGAATGAGCCGTAATTAAACACAAAATAGATTTATTTTACCCCGGGTACAACCCAATTTGTACATTTAAATCAGCAAATGTCACGTTCTTCAAAACCCCTTAGTCCAAACCTAGACGGACGACCCCTTAATGCGATCCTGTACACTAGCTCTGTCGGTATAATAGATTACAATAGAGCCAACTTTCACTAGTAAAGGAAAACGTTTGTAATCGTTTTCAAGTTAATGTATTTTTGTCTCCGTCAGAATCAGTCTGTCAAATAAAGAAAGAAAACAGCTTCTACCCTTGTAATTTCAAATGAATTCGGCAAAGCGCCAAATCCCCACTCTTTTATTTGATCGTGGCGCCAGTAGTCGCTCGACGAAAGAAATTCAAATCAGTGCGTAGCAAACACTCATTCGCGTAGGATCTGTCTAGTCACAGCTCTCCTAGTTTCCACGCCAAAAACATCTAGCCCTGTCCTAGCTCTGTTTGAGGCAATTAATTAGTTTGAAAGTGTCTTACATCCACTAAAATGTACTAGATCAGTCCAGCTGCTCTCTAGCCTCACAGTTCAGTTAAGACGTTCGCTTAAATAGCAGTAAAACGTGCTGTTCTCCGGCCAAAGGTCAAGTTCCTTTTTGGGCCAATTTCTCTTGTATGCACAAATATTAGAAAATATTTCGTGCACCTCAGTTATCTTTGTCCAAGGTTTGGACAAAGACCTCCTTTGTGCTTCTTAAAAGCAATTCTTCGAAGTTAGAAGCGATAGCATCCCCGTTCCCGTTGGAACATAAAATGGCGGAAGGCAGACTGACATTCCTGGTCGAATTCCTGTAAAGCAAGGCAGGTAAAGCAGGCGAAGGGACAAGGTATGATGTGTGAAAGTTACTAAGTTGAAGACGAAGTCTAAAAATAATAAAGATAAAAACTAATTTCAATAATCAAGACGCTTCAGTAGACATTTTTAAATTTAAGAAACCTTTTGTAATTTTAGTTTTATACTGGAACGAATGATGAGTGATTGAAAGTTTTAGTCTAAGAATTGTATATATATTTTTTCTATTTAACAAAGAAAACATTGTTTGTTTATCTCCATTATATTTAAATGCAATTTACACCTGCATTATTAAATTATATCAATACCGAATACATGTTTCAATTTCTCACCACCCTATGTTATACTGTTCATTAAAAGTGGTTAATTAAAATACCACACCCTTCTTTATGGTTTTAAGCAATAATAAAAGAATTTGTTTATCCCGACCAGAATGGTTAATAGCATCAACCAGTGCTTCCAAAGCCGACACCGGCAACTCAGAAAATATTTTAATTGATATGTCGTCCCACCCAGATGCATTTTTATTTCTGAGATCACGAAACACACCGCAAAGCTCTTCAGAATCAGTTGGAGGAAAGAGAAAGGCATCCCGAACTGAACATTCTCTCATAAACTGAGAAAAACTACACTGGCCATTGATTTTTCTCGACAGATTGACCGCAATATTGCAGTAGTAGTCATTTAATATTGTGGAGTCCATACTAGTGGGTGCGTTACTTCCACCATTAGTGCCACGTAGATCATTTATAATTCGCCAGCTTTCCTTCTGCCTATCAGAAGCAGAGGATATTCTAATATTATAATAACTTTTTTTGTCTTCTTTTATGACCTTCCTATATATACTTCTATACTTGTTAAAATAATGTAGACATGAGGCATTTTCAAAAGCATATTTGCAAATAGTATGCAAAGAACGCATATTTTTTGCTGAAATTTTAATTCCCTTGGTTATCCAGGGCTTCCTGTTCTTGTTCTTTATAACTTTAATCGGAAATGCTGTATCAAATATTTTTATCAAAGATACATGAAATACACTTAGAGGTTCACCTAAATTAAACATGCCAGTCCAATCCTCTCGAAGACAAAGTTCCTTAAATTTATTAAAATTACGTTTGCAAAAAATTCTGCCAGTCTTTTTGGGTGGACTATCGATTTTTGGGATATTGCATAATACTGCTTCATGGTCAGAAAGCCCCGAACTAATTACATTGCAAGAGACCTGATCCATATTTGAACAAACATAGTCTATTAGTGTCGCGGAGCTCTTAGTTATTCTATTAGGACCATTAACATGCAATTTCAGATCCCGTGACTGTAGGAGATAACATAATGAGAGCGTGTGCGGTGAGTTTATGTTGTTATAATCAATGTTAAAGTCACCAGCCAAAATCAACTCAAATCGGGGGCAAAAGTTGTGTGACTTAAGCCTCTCCAAAAAGACAACCTCGCTACATGACGGATGTACAGTTTAGGTCAAGGACAAAAAACGATTGAAAATTCAAATTCCATCTTCACAATCAAATGATTGTACTTATTAATATTTATGAAATCATGCAGTTTTAAAAAATCATTATTTGAAAGAACCAGGGTACCACCATGCACAGCTGCCACCCTACAGTAGGAAGACACCAAACTATACCCTTCAACAAAAATTGGTTCACCAATCTTCAGCCAGTGCTCCGTCAGAAGTACAATAGGATTTGGAGAGTCACATTCATGCCAAATAATGCTTAGCTCATCAAGCTTACTACGTACAGATTGTATATTTAATACTAAGAGAGAACAGTGTTTGTTAGGCTTGTTACCTCTAAAAAAATACAATCGTTGTCAGACCTAGCTAAGGTCTGAACCACCACTTCTTCAGTTTCAAAAGTAGCAGGAATATCTTCAGATATTTCCGCGTTACTGATATCAGCAACAATGCATGACGTTGGGAATTGATAATCTTCCTGTGAGCAAACATGACTTTCATTGAGGCCACAGTTCTCCTGAGTGGGAATGTGAATTAGTGTTTTATACAAATTTTTATTACTATTCAAAATTAAAGCAGCTATATTTGCTGCAATGCTCAAATTTGTCATTGTTGTTCTTTGGCCAACGTTAAGAAATGAACATGATCTACTCTATTCAAGAAGTCTCTAAGTTCATCATTAAATTTAAAAATACTGTCTTTACCCTTATAACCAATTGGAGTAGACAGAAAAATGAAATTTGTGTTAGTACATATTTTCAACTTTTGCCACACCTTACTCAGTCTAGGATATCTATTTTTGAAGAAGTCATTTGTTCCAGCCCAGACAACAACATAATCATTTTCGTTATAGTTTTTAATCAATAAGTCAATATCACAAACAACGTCTTGAAGTCTAGCCCCAGGCTTAATAACTGACTCAACTCGAACGTCTCTAAGGGGAACATGTGCTTTAATTCATTTGTGGAGATATCTACCATTTTCATCACTAAGTGCCATAACCTTCCTAACATTACGGCATTTATTTGGAAAGGGACGTTCAACATTAACCTCAGGGTAGGCAATAACATTTGTAGAATCATCCAGTTTTCGCACAGCTTCGAAAAAATCCGTTTCTAATTTTCTTAATTCATTATCTTTTTCTAAAGTGCGAATCGTCGACACCATATTCCTAGTCAGAGTTTGTAATTCTTGCAGGTCAACTTCAAGCCCTTCCTTAGTTTCAGTCACCGTTCTAGTTTCGGCCACCAGCCTGCAGTTCTGTTCTAGATCTGCAATTTTCCCATTAAGCTCCTCCACACCAACAACCTGATCCCTCAATCTGTCCTGGTCCATCAGTCCCTGCTCCCGAAGGTCCAATTCACGACTTTCCAGTTCTTTAGAGTGCACTTGGAAGAGCTCACATTTCGTCTGCTTTAAATCACCCAGGAGAGTTTCGTTATCCTTTGTCAGTGATTCAATTGTTGTTAGCATATGAGCTACCTGTGTTTCATAATGTTTCACTTTATCTTCCAGTATATTTATTTTAGACAGATATTCTGCTATCTATGATGATTGACCTTTATTCAAGTTCAGTAGGCCGATAGTTTCCCTACTTAGTTTTAGAATTCCATCATTTCGGTTCTTGATTTTTTCCATATAATCTTGTTCGGCACTAAGTACCATACCCTCGAAGTCTTGGGTTTTACGTCTAAGACGAGTGATGTGAGAATCTTTTTCCCTATTTTCAGTAGTCAATTTAATTATATCTGTGTGCAAATCTTGAGTGACTTCTTCAAGTTTACCACGGAGTGTCTCTATCTGGGCGTCCTTATAGGTACATTGCCCTTGAAAATGTCTAGATCACTCAATATTATCTTTGGCAAACCATTAATGTGACTCCTGCAATCTTGACAGTAAAATATCAGGGTTCTCTGTGTCAAAGCATGTGCTTCAGTTGTAGTGAAATTTGCACATTTCTTGCAGATCACTAACTTGCAGCCGTCACACGGTGCACCAAAGGTTTCATCTTCTTTTGGTCTAGCTTTGAAGATGCATGCCTTATTGCACGCGGAACAACAAAATATAGACATTGTCACAGTTTCAATCGGAGTAGCCAGAGCAAAAATAATTATCAACAATAAACACAATAAATAGGCAAATAACCCAATAATAAGATGGAGAATCCCATAAAAACTGCAAACACTACAAAAAAAAAACAAGATCCATTGTCCTCATATTCTATGGGGAATTCCCACAAACAACATTAAAAATCGTCAAGTTCAGAGATAGCTTCAATGTAAATATCAGATACCAATTACGCACAAAAACTATTAAAAATAAATAAAATTTAAAGGCCAATATCCCTTATTAATCGATATCGAATTCAGTTTTTTTATACACATGTAGCACTTTATTTTTGCAATTTGTTGCCTTTGTTTCGATTTCACTGGACAAACCATAACACAACTAAATAAGGCACATTAAGACAATCACAACAATAGTCAATACTAGTATATTATGATCCTAGAACATAGGAAAATAATTAAAACACGAGAGAGCAATATAAATAAGTATGTACTGTTTGGAACAATTCACAAGACACATCTCTTCTAAAAAGTAAACAGTGTTGAACATAACATGGGGCTACGAATCTACCGATAAAAATCTAACTCTCTTGCATGACCCGATGCTTCCTTACTCTTTCCAAAGCAAAATTTGGAAGAAAGGGTACAACCCGGACCTTAGTTTCGTCAGCACAGCACTAAAAGATCGATGTGTCAAAAAAGATATAACTCTGTACCAAAAACCCAACACAGACCTTTAGGGATAAGCGTATACAGTGCCCTAAATGCTCCTAAGATACCTTTTAGAAGGAGATTTAGTTTAAAAAAAGCCAAATGGGTGAACTTTAAAACGAGCTAGACACAAAAATAGAACATATTTTGCCCACCACGGAACACTACAACTCGTTTGTTGAACTCATAAAAAATATCTCGCGAAAACACATACCCAGAGGATGCCAATAGTACAATGTGCTTGGGCTGAACGACGAAGCTAAAGGCAAATTGAGCCAATATACACATCATTACAATTAAGAGCCATTCAGTGAAACAAGGATGGAGCTAGGTGAACAACTGCAAATAATACTTGAAACGGTGGATGGAGACACTAGAGAAGGTGGACATGACTCATAGCTGCAAACAGGCGTGGAATATCATTAAGAAGCTAAACGGAGACCCAACAGAGATAAAACAACCATGCGTAATTGCAGCAAACCAAGTAGCGCAACAACTCCTTTCCAACGGTAAAACCAACCACCGCAGTAAAACCCCAACAATCGAAAGACGACGCAAAGATGAGATTAATCTAATGGAGGACCCGTTTAAACTTATAGAACTTCAAAAAGGCATAGAATTATGAAGACCGAAAAGTCGCCAGGTGTAGATGACATTCTGACAGAGCAGATAAAACATTTTGAGCAAAACACGTAACAGTGGCTATTGGCCCTATTTAATCACTGTGAGTTTACCGGGGTGAAAGGTAAAACCTTCGAAGAGATCGAGAGGAAGCTTTAAGCATAATAATGAAATGTTACAATGAAAACTTTCTAAAACCGAACCCTGCTAAAACCCAGTTATATGCTTTCCACCTAAACACGCCCTTAGCACATAGAAAACTTAATGTATCCTGGAAGGGACAAAACCTGGAATACACTGAAAAAGCAAAACACTTAGGTGTCGTCCTCGACAGGTCATTAACATATGAAGACCACTGCAAAAATACCAGACACAAAATGACGACCCGAAATAATCTCCTAAAGGAACTCGCAGAAAGAAAATGGGGTGCAAACCCAAGCTTCCTAAGGACTACAGCGGAAGCTTTGTGTTTTTCGACAATGGAATACGCTTGTCCAGGGTGGAGCAGGTCTAAACATGCAAAACAAGTCACAACCGCATTAAACGAGACATGCCGAATTCTGACTGGCTGCATGAAACCTACCCCTGTGGCTCTTACTATAACAGGCTGCAGGTTTTGCCTCCCCAGAAGATCGACGCGAGGCAGCCCAACATGTCGAAAGATTCAGACAAATGTTTAATGAAAGACACCTCTTCTGCAATCTTGAGGAACCCCATGCAACTAGCCGCTTAAAATCTAGAAAAATATTTAGGCGCAACACAGGCATAGAACCACCAGCGAGTGACCCACTCCGACAAGAACCGACCAGAGGGATAAACCTGGAATTCAAGACATGGTGAACCCTTAATCGCATGCGGACTGGTGTTGCTTTCGTTAAATATAACCTGGCAAAGTGGAGCATTAAAAGTGCTGACAAGGTACTCTGCGACTGTGGAGAAGCACATACCACCGACTACCTAAGAACCTGTATGCACTGTCCATCAAAGTGCTTGCTAGTACTGAAGCCCTGGACCTGGATACAGGGCAGAAAAATTGTAAATTTTTGGATCTGGATTCGAAAAAGTAAAGTAAGTCACATCTAGAAACGTCGCAGTGTAAGTGCTGCCTTATCGAATATCAACGTCATCAGTGTTATCCAGTTTTGGAGCAAACTATTTAAAAATATCAGTTGTTAGACGATTTTATTGTTATTCCCTGCAATATTGTCGAAAAGAATCGATAAAGAGTGGTTTCTAATGAGAGCAGAACAGTCGATCCTCTGTAACCTGAGACTGTATAACGGAACAGTTGATCCTCTGTGACCTGAGACTGTATAGCGTCCGCATATATTTTATTCTTAAAGACCATAACGAGTCCTGGACTGCGCGTGTATCACAATGTTTACATAAAGACATTGCTGACAAATAGATGTTTTTACGGTCCAGGGCATTGCTTTCAGTGCGCCTCGTGGCTCAGTGGTTAAATGCTGCGTTTCTGGTACGGGGCGGTCCGGGTTCGATTCCAGTGGCAAGACATGCTATTTTTAAGGTTATGTTTGTTAAAAGTTTTTTTCTCGATTTTGGGTTAGTTTGGGTTAGTTTTGTTTGGTTACACCCCGGAGCGAGCGAAGCGAGCGAAAGGCATTGCGCGAAGTGAAAATAATACAAATGTAAACGTAAAGATTGTGGTGCGCGCGCATTCCAGGACTCGTCAGGCGGTAGGACTCGTTAGGATGTTTAAGAATAAAATATATGCACAGCCGCACAAATATATCAAACCTTGACAATGAAATTATGACAGCGTAAGGCACCAATCAGCGTTGCCAGATCTTCTATAATATCTGCGCTACATATTAATTATATATCATATCTACTTATAACTAATAAATGTAATGTAGTTTGGTGGAAAGGCTTTATTTCAATATAAATGACAAAAGCTGTCCCTTTTGGTTTTTGTGAAAAAAGTCATGAAATCTAATCTAGAGAATTTTATCCCTAGAAATATAAACTTCTTTTCTATCAATTTTCAATGCAGTTATGACAGCGTAACGCATCAATTAGCGTTGCCAGATCTTCGACTATATCAGTGCTATAAATTAATTATATGTCATATATCTAATAAATGTAATACAATTTGGTTAAAACTCTTAAATAATGCCCTATTTCTTTATAAATGACAATGGCGGTCCTTGTTTTTTGGTTTTTGTGCAAAAAAGACAAGAAACCTAACCTAGAAAATTTTATTTTTAGAAATATAATACATAATAATATTTTTTCTGTCAATTGTCAATAAAGTTATGACATCATAAGGCACCAATCAGCGTTGTCAGATCTTCGACTATATTTGCGCTACATACTATTTATATATGGTAATTATAACTAATAAAGTAATATCTGATTTCGTTAATGCTGTAATAGTTTGGTTTGTGTGCGCAAAAGGCAAGAAACCGAGTCTAGAGAATTTTAGGGAAATCTAACCCAATTTGTTTAAAACTCTTAAATATTGTCTTATTTCTTTATAAATGACAATAGCGCTCCTTGTTGTTTAGTTTAGAAAATTTCCAGAAATATAATATATCTATTTTCTTCTGTCAACTGTCAATTCAGTTGTGACATCATACGGCACCAATCAACGTTGTCAGATTTTCGATTATATATGCCCTATATATTAATTATTTATCGTAGTTATAACCATTAAATATAATACCTTATTCCGTTATAAGTAACAAACGCTGTTTTTTTTGTTTTTGTTAAATAATTTTAGGGAAACCTTGAAATTTTTAAGAGAAATTTTATTTCGAGATCTGGCAACCTAGCCGTTAGTTCAACTAATCTTTGTTAATACAAGGGTACCTACATTAAGTGTATCAAATTGCTGGTTAATGTTTTGAAATATATGCTAAATTTCATTTTGTTTGAGCTATGCCTTTGCATTCATGGTCATAATTTATATAATCCATGCATCATAGACCTTGTTAAATTAGTGTAGGTATCAAGTAGTGTCTTTAAATTATAATTTTTTATTGAACCGTATGGCAACACTGGCAGATGTATCATGCGGGCGTGGCATAGCAAATATGTACGGTTTGCAACATTTTTATTTATACGAGCGTTAAAGCCAAATACTGTTGGTGTTGTCCCAAATAGCTGTATCTCGACATCTGACAATTATACCAGAAATATACATATTTTAACTTTATTTCTCCTGTCATCTGTCAATGCAGTTATGACAGCGTAAGGCATCCATCAATGTTGCCAGATATTTGACTTTATCTGTGACCAACTCGTAAGTGAGATCAACTAATAAATTTCAAACAATTTAGCCAAAATCCGTTGTTGTTGTTTAATTTGTTATAAATTATGAAGGTAAATTTACAAAAATAAAAAAGTCGCGGCATTTTATAAAAAAAAAGAGAAATCTATGCGTAATCGAGAGTATGTATAGCTGGATACTTTTAAAACGAATAGATCGCCAGTAAGTTATTGAAATTTACCCAGTGGAAAGCCTTGGAGAAATCAGTATAGACACCATCCACCAGATTTCCCTTCTCCATGTCTTCTAGCAAGTGAATCTGTTGGAAGGCTAAGTTCTCAGTAGTTGACCTACCCAAACAGATTCTAAACTAATGAGTATTTATAATTCCTCTACTAGGCTAATAATACTTAATTGTTTCTTTATACCTGATTGTATACACGCTCATCTATAATAAGTGTTATTGCATTCTCCAATTCCTCAATGTAAACAGATTTAAAGAGTAAATAAATAATTAATGTTTCACTAGACAAGAAGTCTTGTTGTGCATGGCTATGAATTGGTCTTGTCTTCTAAACCATTACACTATTCACAAGAAAGTTTTCGATTAACATAAATTTCTAGCAATGTTGTAAATATGGAACCATTTCAAAGGTGATTGTTTAAGATAACCTCATTTAAGATGCAATTAAGATATATTGAAAGATAATAAATTAGAGCCGAATCGCTGTATAAACTTTCAAGGATCATTATTTCAATTGCAATGGTCTTATCTGCTAGATAATTATCATCTGCAAAGATAGTGAAATTGTCATTCATGTTAATTGAGTAATGGTCAGTTAAAATAATATTCAAAAATCTCAAGATGAAAATTATGATAGAATGGTGCAAAAATATATAATTAGTTCCTCTTTGCAAAATTACATGAAGGTATTAAATAAGTAGGTACTTCAGAAGTAATCATAGAAAAAAATTAAAGATGTATTGCGTACTCAACTGAACGCTGTATATGGGGGCCTATACCTTTTAAAGATGGGTTGGTGCAGCAACCGTCTCGTCTCCCGCCTATAAAAGTCTCGCTTTCATCTGTTAAATCTTTTGTCGAAGTACCATTTATTACACAGACACGCATATGCATAACTGCGGAACCAAAAAAGTACCGACGCCTATTACTTATGGTTTATCTTGATCAAGTACCATTCACCTCGGCGCCTGGTCTGGCCTCAGCTCGTGTAACATAAAAATAAGTGACCTTTAGTACTTGCATATCGTCGCCCATCTGACATAACTCGAATTTAATGATTTTTTTTAGTACCTACGTGCGTAGTTTTTATTATTCATAAAACCCATTCTCGATAGACTGTATTAGTAAATGGAGGCGTATAACATTTTTTAAATGAGTTGTAATTTATTGAGGGCGGTAATTAAAAGCCGAAAGAATACCATTGTACCAGGTGGGTGAGGTATCCGAAACGATATATCCCAGCTCTTGTATTTCCGTACAGAATAACGCTAAAGTCGATTTAGTTCCCCATAAATATTTTACAAAGCATAGTGGGCCAAGAAAATGGCGCTTAATTTAAAACACACGATCTCTCTATCAAACGCCTTAGCGAAGTCAGCATAAATAGAGTCCTTAATATTGCTGGTAGAGTCCTAATAAGACCACTACAACATATCACTTATATAGTTTCGAAATATTAAGCCGGGCTCACATTGCGATTTTTTCTGCGTAAATAATTATGCAAAACGCAAGCTCCTTCGACGACACTTTCAATGCTGGACACTAATTTCGAATGGTCTTTGGAATCGCAAGGCTAGGACTCCAAATGCGCACTCAAGGTTGTTTTGCTCGTGAGAGCCTATAAGTCAACATCTTATTTTCATAGTTTCCTGTGATACTTCTCCTCGGGTAGGGCCTCATCAAGTTTACCATCAGTGGGATTGCTTCATTCTTTGCAATTGCTTGTTCGAAGGAGGGTAGCTGAGCAGAACTATATTTCTCTCCAACTCACAACTTCCTTCACTAAATCTTTTCACGGATCCTGCCTTAATGAAAGTGAATTTGTAGAGTTTGCGTCAACAAAATCGGAGGCAATGATGACAGAATTGTATGATAAAAAAAAATGGTTCAGCTTCAGCAGAAATCAAAATCTTAGTCGCAAATGGATATTTTATAGTGATACATGGTGAACTTTGATCTTGAGGCGAATTTTAGCAACGCTGACGACCACTTAGAACCAGCACAATATCAGATAGCAGAATATGATACCCATCATTCCGATGACCAGATTGATTAGAAGGAAAAAGAACTGGACCAACCTAACACTGCTAACGTGGAAGAGGAGGATTCATCTGCAAACGACTCTGCTGAATTTCCATTACTAAGGAAACATCCAAAAAAGAAACTGAAAAATACGATGTAGGTCAAAGAAACAGAATGGAGAGAGAAAAAAATTGGTAGAAAGAATCTGCATTTATTCTTCATGTCAATGTATGAGGTTATTCTTCATGTCAATGTATACCCCCTTGATCTCGACATATTATGAGTAGGAACGTATTCCTCACTATATCACAAGAAGAGACAGGCCTGCTGAACATTTCTGCAGAATCCTCCTCATGGTATTAGAACGATAGAGTACATTCATCGTTCAATGAATGATAATTGGCCGAGTGGGCCATCCATGTCTCATGTTACTTCCGCGACGTCTTCTTCTTCAATTTCAATTCGTAATCGCCCATCCCTCCTCCTCACCTCCATTAACGAGGGTTCTTAATTTTTTTAATTGTTAATTTTAATATGTACTTTGTTCCAAAAGGTTTAGAGGTTGGATCATGTAATGAACTTCTTCAAAATCCGCTCGATTCAGACGGAAAGAATTCATCAATTGTATTAGCTTACAAAATATGCCTCCCTCAT
>MU185377.1:36591-49753 GCA_016904865.1 Pissodes strobi
CATGTAATGAACTTCTTCAAACTCCGCTCGATTCAGACGGAAAGAATTCTTTTGCTAGAGGAGATGCCTCATAACTATCCACTTTTGGAGGTGCTTACTTTTCCAGATTTTCTTTGCTTTTTTCGATTTTTGATATAAGAACAACATTTCAAGCTCTCCGCCTTCAGCACCTCTCTGGGTGAACTGAGTAGCCCAGTGAATGCTGTTGCCGGCTCCAAGCCCGGACAAAGGAGGAGGTTTGGGCGCGAGGCTAATAACCTCGCCCCGGAAAAGAATAGTTGTTATGAAACCAAGCAACCTGCCTTGGAATCGGACGGATCAGCGGACACGAACTAAGCAAAGTTTTAAGGAGTTTCTACAGACCGGGCGCCTCGGTAAAGACAGTCCAGACCTTAGAAAAATATAGGATGGATATTGTGGCTCTCCAAGAACTCAGGTAACATCAAGGTGGGAGGCTTTGTCATATTTTATAGTGGCACTGAGAATAACCACGAATACGGTACTCAGAGAAGAAATCATGTCAGACGTAATCGATTTCAGACCTGTTAGTGAAAGAGTATGCATTCTTAGAGTGCGTAGCAAATGGTACAATACAACCCTCATTTCCGTTTATGCGCCAACAGAAGAAGCTGGTGATGAGACGAAGGATGCTTTCTATGACTCCCTTGAAGGAGTAATAAATGAAATACCCAAGAAAGACATGCTACTCGTCATTGGCGACTACAATGTAAAAATCGGAAAAGACAATACAGCCCAACCGTATATTGGGCAGCACAGCCTGCACGATGCATCGAACGATAACGGCTCCAGAGTAATCGACATGGCCGCATCTAACAACCTTCGAATAAAATCTACGATGTTCGAGCATGAGCAAATCCACAAGCAAACTTGGATTTCCAATGATGGATTTACTAGAAATCAAATAGACCATGTACTAGTGGACGCCAGGCATAGTAGTAATATACTGTAGACGAGCTGAAGCTGACTCTGATCATATGCTTGTCAAAGCGAAAGTAAGAATACGAATCGCTGCTGGGAAAGGGATGGTAGCAAAGAAGGAACATCCAGTTAAAACGGAAAAGCTAAAAGACGCAGATACAGAGAGATGGTTTTTGGAAAGAACCATAGAGGCCTTGCCACGAGGAATCCCTGAGACCAGTGATATAGAGGGGATGTGGAAACACATTAGGGAAAACATCAATACAGCTAATGAGGAAATACTAGGGCCGAAGCTGGGGCATTCTAGGAATGCCTGTTTTGACACCGAATGTCAGGAATTGAACGAATGTAAGATCAAAGCGAGACTTGAGAAGCTGCGAAATCTCACAGAAGATACATGTGCAAGATTCAACAACCTAAGAAACTAGCTGCGCAAGATGATAAAAGGGAAGAAGAGAGGAAGTGAAAATGAAAAAATACAAGAACTATGGAAAAACCGTCAAACGGGCAACGTAAGACCGTTGTACTTGGGAGTAGGAGCGCAAAAGATGGGATACCGATCAAGAACTGCAATCATGTTGAAACGAGATGATGGGTCGATCACGGCGGGAAAAGATGACGGGCTCAGTGCTTAGAAATCCTATGTCGCCAATCTTCTGAACAAGCCAAGCCAGAATGACCATGCAAACCAACCCATTCACACAGCTGAGGCCCTTGTAAATCCACCCACACTGGCCGAATCGCGCAAAGCCATAAACAAGCTTAAGAACAATAAGGCAACTGGTAGGGACGGTATTCCTGCAGAGAGCATTAAAAAAAGAGGAGATCAATGATGGTTCGTATCTGGGAGGAGGAAATAATCTCGGACGAGTGGAATAAAGGAATAATCATCTCTCTGCACAAAAAGAGTGACAAAATGGTCTGTAAGAACTATCGAGGCATTGCGCTTCTGAATAACGCAGCGTATAGCTCACCTATGCGGAAGAGATCATCGGCGAATACCAATGCGGCTTCAGAGATGGCAGATCAACAATTGACCAGCTTTTAACCGTACGGCGACTCTTAGAAAAGTCCTATGAGTTTAATAGAGACCTTCACAATTTTTTTGTGGATTTCGAAAAGGCGTACGATAGCATCATCAGAGTACGCCTTTGGGAGACAATATTAGAACTAGGATTTGCCAGTAAACTAGTGCGTTTAACCAGGGCGTGTATAGAGGGTTACCGAAGCTGCGTTAAGGTAGATGGAGAGTACAGACCTAAAGCAGGGAGATGCGCCCTCTTCTGTGCTCTTTAACATTACAGCAGCTGTACAAGCCCAGGTATTTGGACAAAAGGGGACCCTAATCTGTTACAAATACAAATACAAATAGTTTATTTATGCCAGTCACAAGTGTTACATACGTCAATAATACAAAAAAAGTGTTAGCACAACCCCCAAAAACTCACATCTTCCTGGTTGGGAACTGCCATCTCTCGCATCGAGAAGACGACTCGACCTGTCTTTTCCTTATTCAACAAAATTCGGTTGGAGCAAAACCAGCTTTCAGCTCTCAACTGTGCCGCCATAGATCCAGCTCCAGAACCGTCCAGAGAATCAGCAGCAAAGGACACAGTGGTATCATCAGCAAAGATTGTATATTTTTCTCCTTGGATGTTAGAAGGCAAATCGTTGATGAATATCAGAAAAAGTATGGGCCCTAGAGTTGATTCCTGAGGTACTACAATCTCGATTTTGCTCCTTGCTGATTCCTCTCCTGCAACCCTCACCACCTGGTACCTGGATTCAAGGTATGATTTAAGCAGTTTAATACTATTCCCTGAAAATTTGTAATGACAAAGCTTTTTAAGTAGGATATCATGGTCAATACAGTCAAAAGCCTGGCTAAGATCACAAAAGAGCACTGAGTGATACTGAGAATTGTGGAATGCATTCAATATGCCCGAGACCAAATTCAGAATTGCAAGAGATGTGTTCCTGTCATGTCTGAACCCCCACTGACAATCTGTGAACAGATTATTTTTCTCAAAGCGCTTGACTATTTGTGCAGCCATACACTTCTCAATTACCTTGGATAGTATTGGTAGCAGGGATATTGTACTGTAGTTGTTGGGAACAGTAGGGTCTCCCTTTTTAAAAATAGGCCTAACAATGGCCTCCTTGAGTCAATTAGGAAAATACTAGTACTTATGCATTGGTTTATATGCTTGGTAAGAGGAAGCAAAATGCAGTTCTTTGCAGTTTTTATTAATTTTACGTTAAAACCATATATATCAGAGCTACCCTTGTTCTTTAGTGAATCAATTATATCCCTAACCCCATTGAAGGACACCTCCTCAAATGAAAAGGGAATAGTGGCAGCCTCAACAGACTGAATAAACTGCAATGGGTCTCCATCTCTCTCTAGTCGGTCCCTCACTGCTGAGGATCGTGATTTCCCCCAATATGTTCGACCAGCTGTTTCCATTTTGTTCTGTCCTCTGCGTCTCGAAGAGTTTGACAGAATGAGCGGCCCGTATTTTGTTAAACTTGATCGGACCATCTGGTTGGCGATCTACCTCTCGCTTTTTTTCCAGGAACATTTCCAGAGATAATGAGTCTCTCTAGGCTATCCTCACCCCTGCGAGCCACATGACCAAAAAACTGAAGGACACGCTGTAGACAAGTTGATGACAATCTAGTTTGTATCTTAAGTTCATCCAAAATAGAAACATTTGTACGATGAGCCGTCCAAGGAACTCTCAGCATTCGCCTCCAACACCACATTTCAAAAGCGTCGATTTTCTGACGTTCATGAGCACGGAGAGTCCAAGCTTCAGCCCCGTATAAGAAAATGGAGCAAACGAGAGTCTTTACAAGTCTTATTTTTATTTGTTTGGAAATTGATCGATCTTTCCATATCTTGGTTAGCCGACCCATGGCACTTTGTGCCATGCCATGGCGTCTTCGAACCTCTACCTCACAGTTTCCGTTATTGGATATGGTAGAGCCCAGGTAGATAAAGTTGTCCACCAGTTCGCATTCGCTTAGACGATCAGTCAATTTACAAGGTGTTAAATCTATCCACTAACATTACTTTGGTCTTGCTTTTGTTGACTTTTAAGCCGACCTTGTTGCTCTCGTGTTCTACTCGTCTGAGAAGTTCTATCATCTCTTCCTCCGTTGCTGCTATAAGGGTGGTATCGTCAGCAAATCTTAAGTTAGAGATTTTTTTCCCTTCAACTGTTACACCTCCAGACCATCCTTCTAAAGACTCCCTCATGACAAATTCTCCATATATATTAAAAAGGTCAGGTGATATCACGCAGCCTTGCCTGACTCCACGTTCCGTTCGAAATTGCTGTGAGAATTTCTGATCCAAACGAATCGTTGCTGTGTTTGATTCTTAGAGGTTCTTTATAAGGGTTACAAGATGGGGAGGGGAGCCCATGTTTATCAAAATGGTTCAAAGTTTGTCCCAGCTAACACAGTCGAACGCTTTCTGGTAATCGACAAAGCAAACCAGCATGGGTACTTGAAATTCTCTAGACTTTTCGATAAGCTGTCTTAAATTTAGTATTTGCTCTCTAGTTCCCTTTCCCTTCACAAAACCTGCCTGTTTGTTCTTGGGGTATTTGGCGATCTAAATAGACTTTAAGTCTGGGTTTTAGGATTTTTAAAACAATTTTGCTGGCGTGAGATATCAGTGACAGGGTTCGGTAGTTCTCACATCTTGTAGTAGTTCCTTTTTTATGTAGTGGAATGTATATTGAAGTGCACCAATCAGCTGGCCATTTTCCTGTGTTCCATATAGCCGTACAGATAGAGTGTATAATTTGCAGGCCCTTTTTGCCCAACATTTGGTATGGAGTCAATACCTGGCGATTTGTTTTTCTTTAGCGATTGAATCGCCTCCTCAATTTCTGAAAGTAGTATCGCGGGCTCTTTGGGACAATCATTTGGTCATAAATTCTCTGTCGGAGTTTCTTGATTTCTGTAGAGATCAGCACAATAAATTCTCCACGTTTCTAAGATTTCGTCGATGTCAGTTTTTAGTTTTCCCTCCCTGAGAGATAGACCAGCTTTGTGATTTGAAATCTCTCGTTAGAATTTTTACTTTATGGAATAAATCTCTAGGTTCATTTCTATTTCCATGTTTTTCTATTTCTGTGTATATCTGGGCAATGTAAGTTTCCTTGTCCCTGCGGCATTGTTTCTTGATTTCTTTTGACAGACTTCTATAGTCAGTGTCGGTGCCAGATTTATGCTTAAGATCTTTTCTGCGTTGAATCAGGTTCCACGTATAGCCGGTGATCCATGGCTTACGTTTTATAGTAGTTGGTGATGCGTGGTCTTTCGCAGTTTCGATTATCTTATCTTTTAAGTAGTTCCAGCTGTTTTCAGGTTCGCTTTCTCTTTCACTGGGTGGCATATCCTTCACGGTCTTGTGCGCTATCTCAGAAAAGAATTTTATAAAATCATCTGGTGTTATGGTAGTAGGGTCATCATGGGTACTTTTATTGCTCCTTTGCCTGTTGAGTATCTGCCACATGGTTTTTGCAGGATTCTAGGATGAATGAATCATATTGTCATTAAACCTTAGCTTAGCCTGCTTTATTGCATTTCTGTAAGCTTTTATGTGCTCAATGATAACTTTCTTTATGCCCTCAAAGTTTTACTACTGCTGCAACTCACTTAGCAAATGTATATGGTCCCTCATAGTTTTGAGCTCCTCGTCAAACCATCCTATGTTATTAAACTGGTCTGACCTCACATTATACAATTTCTCAGGGAAAACCTGAACATATGCCCTCCCCAAAATGCCTAAAAACTCTGCAAAAGAATCATTAATATCACCACACTGTGGGATAGAGTCCCATGATGTATCATACAGGATATTATGAAATTCATGCAGTCCTCTTTGTGTTATTGGTCTGCACATCTTGCGGGATTTTGTGGAATTTCATGCAGCCTCTCAAACTTGCACTCCACAATCTGACACATATGATCAGAAACATTCATATCAAGAACTACAGCAGACATGCTCCAATATCATGACTCACGAAGACATTATCCAGGCAGGACTGTTGTCTGGTTGGTTGAAATACAGTCTGTTTTAGTCCAAAGCTCTCCACAACATCACAAAATGTGTGAGTTTCGGGTAGTGTTGGGTTAAACTGCACATTGAAATCCCCAGCAATGATGATTTTTGCTGTTGGATCAAGACCAGACAATATAGCGTCGACTGAAGCCAAGAAGGTGTCAAAGACACCTTCTTGGCTTCAGGAGGACGATATAATGTTAAAACATATACATTCAATGATTTGATAAAAATACAACAATACTCTATACATTTCTCAATCATAAAAGATGCACTTACATTGGCTGGACTTACATTTACACTGTCCCTCACAAAAACGGAATTTTGAATCTTTGGAAGTAAACAAGGCTGACTTCATCCTCGCTTAACCAGTGCTCGGTTATGCATAGCACATCTATGAATTTGTCCACTATGAATAATTCTATTGCATTTGCTTTATTTCGAAGATATCTGACGTTAATATGTAGAGCTCTTAAAGTTTCTGTTGTAGTCTTCTGGCCATTGGGTGGTGCTGGATATTCATAAAATGGTTAATAATAAATCCTTGTGGCCATAAATTGGTATTCATGAATTTATCTCGCTCACTTGATGGTTCAGCAAGCCAGAAAGATGCTTGATACTTGTCTTTCTTTGTCCGAGTCCTCTCACAGTGAGATCCTTTTTCCAGACCACATGTTGTTGAGGAAATCCATAACTTCATTGCTGTTCACTTCCGACGCCAGTCCCGAAAGAAACAAAAAGTCGTTTTTAAAAGGCCTATGCCCTCATTGCTTCCTCTTAGAGGTTCTGGTCTACCATTCTGCTGGCCTCCTCTTCTTGCTGTCGCACCAGCCCTTTGGAGGTTGTGACCACGTCGGCCCCCTCTTCTGTTTTGCGTTTCCCATTTGTCATCTTGAGTAGGAGGCGGTTGAATGTCATTATTGTCATTAAAAGTGTCGTTACTTTGAGACGATCTTTCTAGATTTTCAGAATTTTCATTGTTTTTGTTTACTATAACGTCAGTGATGTCATTGTCGCTTACGTCAACGTCAGCAGCTATTCACGTTTGCAAGCCACGAGCGTCATCTAGGGGTGTTGATCCTGTTTTAGCGTCATTTTGGGATGACATTCGCCTGTTTGAAATTTCAGGATTTGATATTTTGTCGTTGCAAACTTCAGTTTCAGATTGCGACTTACCGCCATCTGTTGCCGCTTTATCCAACTCATCATCAGATTTGGCATTGCTGCTGGAATCTTTGGAATGTTAATTTTCTTGATCTTGATCTTTTCTTATTGGTTTTGTTTTCTTTGGTTATTTTGTTACTAGGGTTTCAAACTTTTCTTTCCACAGATTGGCATTGTCCTGGAGAATCTTATTTTTGTCCTTCATTTCTTCAAGGAGTCTTCTATACAGTGAAATTTGAAAATTTTTTTATGTTTATGTGCGTTCCAACCTCACTTTCTTCCCGGCAGCAAACAAGTTATGAAGGGTCTACAAAATATACCTTTTCTGCCCAGTCGCGGGTTGCACACAAACTATGGTACACATTTCCATAAATAATGCACACCATTGTACTAGAAATCTTAGTTTTACAGCACTTATATTGCGATTTTTCTGTGGAGCAACTTTTCAAGCGTTCTCTAATCGGCACCAGCTTATTTATATGCTGATGATATTGACATTGCTGGGGGTAGTACAATTAACGTGAGAGATAATTTCGTGCGTATAGAAAAAGAAGCCAACAAAATTGGGCTTCGTGTGAATGAAGCGAAAACGAAATACATGCACGTCTCCAGAAATCCTACACGTGATCGTCTGCGTCAAAAGGTGGCAATAGACGAATTTAATTTCGAGCACCTTCCAATACCTTGGGGCAATAATAACAGCGGATGATAAAACACATGAAGAAATCAAGCGTCGCATCACCCAAGGAAATAAATGTTACTTCGCCTTACAACCACTCTTCAAGTCCAAACAACTCTCTAGAGCTTCAAAGATCATCTTGTATAAGACCATTGTCAGGCCATGACCATAAGTGATACCCAAATAAAAGACGTTTTGAGCGGAAAATACTTCGAAAAATCTACGGCCCCTGTCGTGACTCAGAAACAGGCCGATACAGAATACGAACTAACGCTGAACTAGCCCAGCGGTATGCCAGCCCAGATATAATACAAGAAATAAAGGCAAATAGGCTGAGGTGGGCGCGCCGCGTCCAAAGTAGTCAAAACACAAGACTCATTAAATCGGCATGGGAAGAGGCATCTCAAGGAAAGAGGCCGCTGGGAAGACCCAAATTGAGATGGCGGGACAACGTAAGGAACTCTGGGAGTGGAACTAAATAGATGGCACGAAACTGCAGAAGACCGTGATAGATGGAAGCATGTGGTGCCTGGGTTATAATGCTACAGATGATGATGATGTTTTCGAGCTTGGTGCGCGGCGTCCGAATCTGACTCGAAGCTCGAATCGATTTTTTGTTTGTTCTTTGTTTAGGAGTTTAATATCTTCTCTGCTCCAAAAGGGTTTTGAACGTTGCATCCCTAGGGGTAGGGGTTGAATCATGTAATGAACGTCTTGGAATTGCAATCGATTCATACGGATATAATTCTATTGTTAGAGCATGAGTGTCCTCTTTTGGAGGTACTCACTTTTCCAGATTTCGAGCTGGGTGTCCGGATATTCCGCCAATAAATTTTCACTTGCAACGGACCTCACGCAAAGTAATGTACGTGCACTATGTATGTTGACCTGCTTTACGAAATTGCATCTCAATATGCTAGTACCACTGTGCCATATTGCATTTGATGCATTTTTACGTATGGTATCAAATATGTTCTAGATGCAGCCTCTTAAAGACTGAATGGAGGCGACATGGACAATAATTGGTTATTGAAAAACAAATGTATGAACCAAATGCTTTTTATGATAGTCGAAGACGACTAATTTATTATCACAATTTACACGTGTTATTTTCTTCGAATAAAGTGCTGACATGAGTTCAACTAGTAGCTAAAATCTCTCACTCACATAAATATCTAATCCTTTTGCACCTCCGCATTTATAGTACATATACTTACATTAAATCCATGTGTTAACCGTCTCTTGCCGGAAATTTCGGTATTATATGTAATTTAACTGGGCAAATAAAATTCGCTAAAATACGCCGCCGTTAGATAATGGATGCATTATGTATGGCGCTATAGCTAAACTGGTCATTTGTGTTGCGTTTAATGGCTACAACACGTCGCGCATTCGCGCTTCCTGCTTGGCCGCTTTTAGTTAGTGCCCTCGTTTGGTTTTTATGGGCACTTTTGGCGATCGAAATAGGAGTTTCACTACACGAAGAAAGCAGAAAAGAAAGCTGTTAGGCGTTAGAGTCGAATGGAATCGGATTTAATCAGAATTGTTGATATGCTCAAACGAAGTGTAGCCAATAAAATCTACACTGAAAAAAGTATCAAAACAGTACCAAGCAAAATATTTATTGAAAATTATAACATATATATAATCAAAACATTATACGGGTAAAGTACTTTATGAATCAACTACATTTGCTCAGTTATTGTTAATTCTAAATAGTGTTAAATGATAGAAATAGAGAAGTAGGCGTGAATTTGCGAAACAGGATGAAATTTGGTACATGGAACGTGCAAATTATGTACGAAGCTGGGAAGTTGGCTAATTTAATACAGGAGATGGACAGGCTGAAAATAGATATCATCGGGGTGGCAGAGACATAAGTCAATTTCTTTAACCAGAAAATTACTCAGTATAACTTACATAACAATTGAATGATTCATAAAAGTCACACATACAACACTTAACACTCTAAAAATCACTTACACAGTAAGGTTGTACATTTAAAATAATCTCTAAAATACATTTTTTGAATCGTTTCAAACTGGTCTCCAGTTTTACTGCACGAGGTAATTTATTGAAGAACTTTATACACGAGTATGCCGGACCTCTCTCAGTCGCACTAAATCTGTAAAGGGGAACATTCAGATTTACACCCGCATTTCTGGTATTTAGACAGTATTGAGTCTCCAGCTCGGTGAATTTGGGTCTGTTGTTAAAGAAAAAAACTAGACACTCTTTCTTCAGGTCTTCGTACCATCTTTGCTGCGGTGTATCCACATTTCGCCTTTCGCCCCAGGGTCCCCACCTCGTAGTATATCCACTCCAGTTCTCCGTGTGCCTCGCGACGTGTCCCGCCCACTGCCACTTCAATGAACTAACTCTAGATATTATGTCGGTCACTTGTGTTTTCTGCTTTATCCACTCATTGGTTTTGTTGTCCCTTAGTGATATTCTCATTAACTTGCGTTCGATGGCCCTTTAATGTATTCTTAGTTTGTTAATCGTTTTTTTGGTCATGACCCATGTTTCGGAGCCGTATGTTACTATTGGGAGAATGCGTTCGTTGTAAAATTTTTGCCTTCATTTCCATGGGAATTTTCGTATTTAGGATGTGTTTCAATTTACCGTAGGCCGCCCAGCCTAGTCTGATTCTTCTGTCAATTTCTAGGTCTTGATATTGTTTGTCGAAGGAGATTATTTGGCCTAGGTATATGTACGATTCGACTTTTTCACTTGTTTGTCCGTGAATTGTGATTGTTGTTCGTTTTGTTGTTACATTTGTCATGTACTTTGTTTTTGTACTGTTCATTTCTAGTCCTACTTTTCCCGATTCTTTTTGTAGTTGTTCAAGCATCTCTGTGAGTTCTTCTTTGTCCTTTGCAAATAGTACAATATCATCGGCAAATTTGAGGTTTTGTAGTTGTTCGCCTTGAATGTTAATTCCTTTTCCGGTCCAATTCAGTTCTTTGAAGACGTCCTCAAGGACCAAGGTGAAAAGTTTTTGCGAGATGATGTCGCCTTGTTTAACACCTCTTTCCGTTTTGATTCTATTCATGGTTTCGTGAACTCTTATTGTTGTTGATGATTTTTTGTAGATGTTATCAATTAGATTTATGTACCTTTGGTCTATTCTAGCGTTTCTCATTGATTTAATTATTGCCCAGTTCTCTATTGTATCAAAGGCTTTTCTAAAGTCAATAAGTGCCATCCATATCGGTTTGTTATATTCCGACGTTTTTCCCAGTATCTGTCGTACTGTATGTAGATGTCCGGTAGTGCTAAAGTGGCTGCGAAATCCGGCCTGTTCTTTTGGCTGATATATGTCGAACTTATGCTCAAGTCTGTCCGTTATAATTCTGATGAATACCCTGTAGATTTGGGATAGAAGGCTGATTGGTCGATAGTTTTCAAGATTAGTCGGGTCACCCTTCTTGTATATGAGAACTACTATTGCATTTTCCCAGTCTTTTGGGATGCATTCTTCCGATAAGCATTTATTAAATAAGTGTACTAGTTCTTCCTTGGCTTTCATGTCCGCCTCTCTCAGCATCTCTGGCAGGATGTTATCTTCGCCGGCTGCCCTGTTGTTTTTCATCTGTGTTGCGGCCTTTTCCAATTCTTCTCTTGTTATATATATCTGCTAGTTCCTCTGAATTGACGTTATTCTTATTTGTATTTTCAATGTTCACAGTTTCGTTGTATGTCCTACTTTCATAAAGGTCCTTATAAAATGATTCTATCACTTGCAATGTATTTGCTCTATCTTCAACTATATTGCCATTTTTATCTTTTAATTTTATTATTTATTTTTCTTTGTGTTTTGTCTTTTAAATATTTTTGGACCTTTGTTTTCTATTAAGTTTTCTATCTGTCGTGTTTTGTTTTTCATTATATCCTGCTTCGACATTTTTCTTACTGTCTTTTTAATTTCTACGTATTCCACTGTGTCTCGTTTCCCGTCTTTAATAAGTTGTCTCCTTTTCTCTAAAAGTTGTTTCGTTTCGTTTGACAATTTGTTATCTGTTGTCTTTGGTTCTTTGGCTAGATTATCTGCTGTATCTTTTATAACTCTTGTTATTCTTCTATTTGTACTGTCAAGGTCTTCGTTGGGTTGTCTCGGGTTTTGAGAAAAGTTCTGTTGTAAGTATTTTTTTATATAAGTCTGTTTGTTCTTTTAGTTTTTCTACATCGATTTTGCAGCTCTTATTTTTTATCTTTCTAGCTCTTTCCAACCTTGTATTTATGGATACCCTGCCTTACCATTCTGTGGTCGCTGCCAGTTGTGAACGGGTTGACGACGTCCACATCCTGTATTATATGTTTGTGTCTTGAGATGATAAAATCAATCTCGTTCTTGGCCCGTCCGTCTGGGCTTCTCCACGTCCACTTTCGTTTTTCTTTCTTTTCAAAGAAAGTGTTCATTAGATAGAGTTTCTCGTTTTCTAGAAAGTTGGCGAGCATTTTCCCTCTTTCGTTTCTTGTTCCGATGCCAAACTGTCCTATGTATGTTTCTGTTGGGTCTATGTTCTTCCCAGTTTTTGCGTTAAAGTCACCTCCTATGATGACTTGTGATGTTCTGTTTTCACTGAGGGCTTTTGATATGTCTTCGTACACTTGATATACATCTTCGTCGTCGTATGAGGAAGTGGGGGCATATATCTGGATGAATTTAAGAGTGTGTGCTTTGTTGATACTAAGTGTTATGTATAATACTCTGTCTGATATTGTTTTCAGAGTTCTAAGTTTTGACACAATTCTTTTGTGAACTAAAATTTCGACCCCTCCTGCACTTCCTTCTTCGGGTCCTTTGTGGAATAGGATATGCCCGGACTTTAGTTTTATGCATTCTTCTTCTCCTTTGCGTCTCGTTTCGGCTATACCTAATATGTCCCAGGTAACCTTTTCGAGTTCATATTCTAATTCAGCTAGTCGTTCCTCTGTTCCTATCGATCGTGCGTTATAAGTCGCTATTGCAAGGAGGCAGCGTGGTCGAGCCCAGGGATTCTTAACACCCGCTGTTTGAGCCCTTTTCCTGCCGCTGCCTTGGTCGGGGTTACTCAGACCGCTGGGGACTGGGGGCCTGTTTGTGGGGTTTGTATCCATTTGAGAGGTTTTGGCCGTAAAACACCACGCCGGCCGCGCGTCTTGGTGAGTGGTTCGAGGATGGGTAGGATAGTTGGTGTGGATAGATTTGAGGGATGGGACATGATTCTCTCCAAAGTGGAGGTAGGGATAAATCATTGCTCGCGTAGGCAGGGTTGCGTCCCTGAAATAGGCCTGTTCTCTGCCGGGATCACATA
>MU185377.1:49853-61425 GCA_016904865.1 Pissodes strobi
GTATTGCTCTTTTTTGAGCAACAAACACATGATGTGCGGTCGAACTTGCACCCCAGAAAATCACACCAAACCGCAAGACTGAATTAACATTTGCAAAATAAACTGATCGTAAAGTATCCAGATTCAAGTATTTAGACATGGTTCTTAAAGAAAATGTATGAGAGCTAATTCTCTTGCAAACATGTTCGACTTGGATAGCCGAGTCCAGATGTCGATCTATGTGGATGCCCAGAAACTTAATGCTCCTAGCCAGGATAATAAGCAAGACCTCTTCCGAGATTCTTCCATTCTTTTGTTTTGTTCGAAAACAGATATAATTTGTTTTTTCAGAGTTCAAGACCTGTTGGCAGCAAACCACTCCTGGGCCCTGTTTAAACGCTCACTACTTAGATTCAAAAGGTCGCTGAGGTTTGAACCAATTATTAAGATGTTAGTGTCATCTGCAAAACTTACTAAATGAGAGTCGTGGCTGGGAATCTCAGCAGCCAAGATATTCACATAAAATATGAATAGAAGGGGCCCCATAACACTTCCCTGGGGTATACCCATTTGGAGATTTCCCTCTCCCGATTAGTACTTGTTACCATTTCGCCCAATCACTACCTTTTGCTTTCGATCAGTCAGGTAAGACTCAATCCAACTAAGAGCAGGACCACGCACACCGTTCTCCAACTTATCCAGAAGGATTTCATGATTCAAACTGTCAAAAGCTTTTGACAGGTCTAAAAATATTCCCATAGACAAACTACCATCTTCCTATGCCCACAGTATTTTTTCTATGAACCGATAATAGCAGTCTCAACTCCCTTAAGGTAGCCATGCTGAGTATCAGTGAAGAGTTTTTCTGCATACAAAAGTGAAGTAATCTATTGCATATAGCTATTTCAAACAGTTTTGAGAACGTTGATATTAAACTGATAGGCCTATAGTTTTCAAGGTTGTTGGGGTCCCCTTTTTTGTATAAAGGTTTGACTATAGCAAGCTTCAAACTAGTACCAAAGATATCCATGTGCAAAAGAATTATTCATCATGTGACATAGAGGAGTAGTCAATTCCTCGGCACATTTTTTTAAGAGAGTTGAAGGAATTTCATTAAACTCAGAACTCATTTTATTCTTAAGTTTGAAGATTATACATAAGATTTCATTGATTGTGACTGGCATCAGGAACATGGGTTTATTGTTGTAATGAATTCCACATGAATAAACATGCTGATTAGGCAAACCATTCAAAAGATTTGGTGCTGCATTAATGACGAAGTTGTTGAAATCATTGCATATGGTATCTGGGTCTCCAGAAATCTGGAATTTACAACCTCCAGAGCTACTCCCATTTATTTCCCTTACAATTCGCCAGACCCATTTTGACTTATTTTCGCTGTTGTTTATACGATTTCTATATTGCATTTTCCTAGCCTTTGTTAAAAGTTTATTATATTATTTTTTCTTTCCTTTGTATGCTTGGTTATTATGTATATCAACCATTTGAAGCATTAACAAAATATTCAATTCATTTTTACAAGCTATGACGTGATTATTTTGATAATACGTTTTTTTTTGATTTGGGATTTATGATTTTTAATGGAAAGCAATGCTTAAATATGGGCAGAAATATATTTATGAAACCACTCCATTGGGCATCCACTCGCGCAGACGGCAGTATGTGAACCCGTTCCCAATCTTCAGATGACAACATATTTTTGAAGCGATCTTTGTTTTCTGCACTAAAAATTCTTTTTTTCTCTTTACTAATGTTTGTCTTACCTACCTCTATATTAAATACGATCAGTTGTCCCCTATGTCCAGAACTTGAGACTCAGAATTTTCACAATTGGTTAAGACATTATCAATGCAACTTCTACAGGTCCCGAACACTCGAGTATCCTCTAAAATTGATGGATTTACACCAACTGACTGTAACATAGGGACCAATTCAAGAGAATGCTTATTATTTACTTTAAAATCTATATTAAAATCACCGGCAATAAGAATTGAACAATTATCAGCAATTTTATTTTGTAAAATATATTCGATCTTTGCTAAAATAATTTGTTTCTGTGATAAAGGAGATCTATATACACATAGTATTATTATTTTTTTGTTACATACTTGAAACTTAATAGCAGCACATTCAAACATAATTTCCTCTGCAAGATCAACAATGTCCCTGCGTTCCTTCCACTTCATATGCTCATTTACGTATATAGCCACTCCTCCATGAGAACCCCCCTCTCTGCTAAAGGATGATGCTAGTTTATAACCTGCCAAGCCATATGCTAATAGTTGTGTAGTTGACTTCCAGTGTTTACTGATACATACTGCAAGGCAGTCACTAAGATGATTTACTAAATATTGCAAAGCATCATGGCTGTTTCCCAAAGACTGAACATTGTGATGTAAAATGCTCATCTTTTTTGTCACCTTATTATGACTAATAAGGCTACCTAACTCCTGTTCAAAGATGCTGGCTTCCTCAAGTTTAAAAACTTATTTATGATTAGTCCTTTTGGCCAAAAATCCAGATTAAAAGCTTCCTGTTCATGACATTTTGGGATTCCAACCTTAAAAGTGCTGACCCTATTCTGCTGTATTGTTTTTATTTTTTCGCAAGAATAGTTTTCTATACCATTGCCTGCAAGATAGCCTTTATTTAATGATTCAGGTGTTAAACCTGAGACGAAGGGCCAGGAGTACTCTGAAGAAAATTGCTGGGCTATTTTCAAATTTGATGCATTATCTTTATTACCCTGTATTGGTGCAGGTCTTGAATTTCTTTTGAAACCTCTTTTTTTTTGCTTTTCCCATGTTTGTTCAACACTGTTGTGTACAGTATTGCCTTGTGTAGCCTCATCTGAAACATTTTTGTTTTGATTATCTTTCACGTAGCTTTCCGTCATTTTTGTTTTGACAGTTGACGTGCTTGGTCCTTTGGAACTACGGCTATGAGCGTCCGAGTTATTGGAACTAATTCGAAATCTCCTTCGTTGCTGAGGCCTAAAGTTACTAAAAGAAGAATCTTCCGTCACACCAGTAACTTCAATAGGAAGGCTCGGGGGTGGAGCCAGCGTAACGTCGTGGTCCCGCCACGAGGAGGTGCGGGGAAAGGAAAAAAGTTTTGTTTACCTTTTTTGTTATATTTGTTTTCACTATTTTCCAACATTTCCTGTAGAAACTCGGTTTTCTGTTTCCACAACATGCAATTCTCGGCTAGAAGTTGTTTTTTTTCCTCTAATTCCTTTATAATTCTTCTTAAAAGTTGGGTCTCCGAGCGACCAACCTCACTTTCGTCACCTGGATGCTCGGAATGTACACATGTCGCAGATTTCTTTATGGCTGCTTGTTTCAGGCACGACGGGTGGAAACAATTCTTGCATTTGTAACAGATCGAGACGAAGCATTTTTACAATCTTTTTATCACTTTTTTCACTCTGCAAAACTCTTGCCGGCGAGTCAGTCGGCGCCATCATGAACTTCTCACATGGTGGCCAGACGTGGGAAAATGTGTGACACAGGGAAGAGTCTTTTTCTATCCAGGAAACCAAGACAAAAATCATCGGAGAGGGGTGGGAATAATAATTCCAGAAAAGCTTTCTTTCTCTTTCTCCCACATTCAGATCGCATGGAATTACTTAGATTGAAAGCACATCCGGTTAATCTTAACATCATTCAAGTATACGCCCCTATCTCAGACGCATCAGAAGATGTGAAGTTGAAGAATTCTATTGAAGAACTGAGACAGCTAATTCATAAAAACGTTAAAAAACATGAAATGAACCTCATACTAGGCGACTTCAACTCCAAACTTGGAAAAGGTATACCAGATGAACTAGTAGCCCTTATGGATTGGGAGAGAGGAACGAACGAGGTGGCCGGCTACACCAGTTTTGTCAAGAGGAGCGCATGAAAGTAACCAACACTTGGATTAGGTTACCACCCAGGCTTCTCTACACATGGAGAGCCCCAGCAGACTGTCCCAAACATATAATTAGAAACCAGATAGGCTACATAGGTATTGGTCAACAAACGTTGTACATACCCTGGAGCCGACGTCCCATCAGACCACTTACTTCTGATGGCGGAAATAAAAATATAGATCACTAATGGAAGAAAAGAGAAACAGGAACCAAGGGTAGATTATGGTAGACTTAAAGATGAAAGCATCAAAAATGAGGTGAGCAAAAATTTGAATAAAAAGTTAGCAAAGTTAGTCATGTCACAACCGGCAGAGGAGACGAATCTTGATAACGCGTGGAAAGACATGGAAGAAGTGATGATAGATACGGCGAGGAAGAAGATAGGATACAAACAAAAGATCAAAAGGAAGGACTGGATGACAGACGAGATACTTGCAATGTTTGAGGAAAGAAGGAAAGACAAGAACCAGGGCAGTCGAGACAAATATATAACGTTGCAGAATACAGTAAGAGGGGCAATAAGAGCGGCAAAGGAATAATGGCTGAAGGAACAGTGCGAAGAGATGAAATCTTTACAAGAGCAGCACGATGAGTATAACCTGCAAAAGAAAATAAAAGAAACAGCTGGACTATATAGAAAACGGACTTTCTCTAACATATAAAATGAACAGGGGCAAATGGCATAAGACAGATCACAGAGAAAAGCTATCTGGGAACAGTATATTGGCAACCTCTTTGCAGATGAAAGACCTCAGTTAGAAGATAACCAGGAGGATAATTTGTCTGAACCGTCGATTACAATTGAAGAGATTACTAGAGCAATAAATAGCTGGAAAGATAAGAAAACGGTTGGGCCAGATCTAGTGCCTGTTGAACTACTCAAATTATTGGACAACGATAGTATTAAGATGCTTTAGTGACTTTTCAACCAAATTTATAAGACAAGAAAATTCCCAACCAAATGACTTATATCTCTTTTCATCCCACTCCCAAAAAAGAACAACACCACAAGATATGAAGACCACAGATTAATGAGCTTGATGAGTCACACTCTGAAAATATTTTTGAAAGTCATTCACTACAGAATTTCCACAAAATGCGAAGGCGCTATGGATCTTCTCAATTCGGATTTAGAAGGGGGTCTCGGTACGAGAGAGGCACTGGTCGCAACCCAAGTGTTGGTTCAGAAATGCTACGACCAGAGGAAAGATGTAGTGATGTGTTCCATAGACTACGAAAAAGCATTTGACAGAGTGCAACATCATAAACTCATTCAAATACTGAGGCGACTTGACATAGATCATCAGTAAAATATAGGTACGCTGTATTGAAAACTTGTACTGGAACCAATCGGCTGCAGTTAGAGTTGATAACGAAGTTACAAAGACATAGAAAATCCTTAGAGGTGTAACGCAGGGATGTGCCCTCTCCCCAGTTCTGTTTAACGTTTACTCTGAAAACATCTTCCAAGAAGCTCTCGAAGGGCAACAGTCAGGCATCAAAGTAAATGGTACATGGATCAACAATATACGGTATGCAGATGACACAGTCCTGATAACAGATAACATGAATGACCTCCAAAGGCTCCTGGACACAGTTGGAATATACAGCCGACGTATGGGAATTAACATCAGTATAAAAAAGAGAAAATTCCTAATAATCACCCGCAAATTAGATGAGTTTCAGAATACAAAACTATTATACAATAGTGAAGACATAGAACGATTCAAAAACGTCCTTACGAACTTTGACTTCTACCTCAACCTCAAAATAATATTCACAAAATCTTACGTGCTATTATATAGCATAGAAGGCTGGACACTGAAGGTTAATATCATGAACAGGCTGGAAGCCTTTGAGATGTGGGTCTACCGAAGAGTCTTGAAAGTTCCATGGACAGCAAGAAAAACTAACGAGGAAATTCTGAGGATGATAGGAGGAGAACGTGAATTGCTGGGCACGATAAAACGCAGGAAACAACATACCTGGGACATTTGATACGAAACGAAAGGTACCATTTGCTCCAATTATTAATAGAAGGAAAGATAGAGGGAAGAAGGGGACTGAGCAGAAAGAGGAGGTCGTGGGTCCGAAATATCAAGCAATGGACGGGGATAAGAACCACAGGTGAATTAATTCACACCATCAGAGTCAGAGTAAAATGATCAGAAGTGATCGCAAACATCAATTAATGGATAGCAGCAGAAGAAGAAGAAGAAGATAGCGTGAAAATTGCTAAAGATAGAATCATGAAATTTTGGTCAGATTTTTGAACAGTTATAAAAATTTGAAATCCATTATAATAGTGTTAAATTTTCACAAGTTATAGGCCTATTCCTTCTCTAACAACGCATTTTGCAATATCTCTTGGTTAAAATTTGATTCTTGATTTTTCGAGGGATTGCGATTCGTTGTAGTTTTGCCTGATTTTCTTACGATTTTTGAGGGACCATAAAAAATTTTAAATCCATTATAATAGTTTCAATTTTTCACAGATTATGGGCCTATTCATTTTCTATTAATTGGTTGAAAACCATTTTGCTATGTCTCTTGGTTAAATTTCGTCATAATTTTAGCAGCTGTTTATTTTACGATTTTTGAGCGTCTTAAAATATATGAAATCTAATATAAGAGTTTCAAATTTGCTTTGATTATAGGCATATTTCTGCTCTATTGATTGAGTAAAAACGCATTTTACTATGTCATGGTTAAATTTTGATTCGAGATTTTTCGAGGGATTGCGGATGTTGCTAGATCTCTCATCGGACACCTCTCTAGACGGTGGATAGGGGAACACCTCCCAGATATGGGTGGTGGTAGCAGTGGATACAAATACACGGGGCGAATCAAAATCTAGCTTGAGAATCGGAAGAAGCATATTCAGTACCACGCTATAATATTTAGTTCGTGTTTGAAGTTGAAATAAGTACTGCGGCACATGAAAAATGAAGTATGTACTCTCTCTCTCTAGTCGTATACTTCATGGCTGAAGTGTCGTAATCATATGGTTGCCATTTAAGTCGTGGTTTCGGCAATCTTCCTCCGTTTATCCCTGTCTGAGGCATTACTGATGTTTTCTTGAAACGGAGCACCGGTGAATTCCTTAACTTGGTCAATCCATCGTCTTGGGGAGCGTCCTCGAGGTTGTTTTCCCTCCAGCTTCCCCTGCATAACAAGTTTTTCCAGATTGTCCTCGTTCCTTCTAGTGACGTGTCCAAAGTATTTCAGGTTTATTACACTTGACAGCCTTTCAAAAATACTTATTTTTGATTTTTTATGAATTTTTGTTTTCTTTAAATATATTATCCTAATAAACCACTGAACATAATAAATGTTTTGTGTTGATTTTCTTACGTTAATAAAATAATAAATTAAGTTTAGCCAAAAGTTAACACGACATTCATTGGCTCTTAGGCGGTACGAAATTTGCCGGGTCAGCTCGTATGTTATATTGCAAGGGCGATAAGATGCATCCTCGGCGAATGCCGCGTTGTAAGTTAAAGGTTTTAGAGATCCTGCCATCGACCTTGACTATTCCTATGCTATTGTCGTATAACTGTCTCAATAGTATGACAAGGTGTAACGGGGTTCCCATGTCTAGTAACACTTTCCAGAGTTGAGACCATTCCACGCAGTCAGAGGCTATACTGTAATCGAGGAAACATAGAAACGTAGGGTTCCCGAACTCTCTTGCCTTCTCGATGATCTGTCGTATGTTCATAATCTGTTCTCTGGTGCCTTTTCCGGTTACGAATCCGGTTTGTTCTGGGATCTGCCACTCTAAGAAATTTTTGAGTCGGTTTAGTAGGATTCTAAGCATAACTTTACTTGAATGGAATATCAGTGCGATGGTTCTGTAGTTGCTACTGTTTCTTTATGCAGAGGAATGAAAAGGGATGAAATCCAATCGCTCGGCCACTGTCCAGTTTGCCAAATCCTATTGCAAATCTTCCATAATAGATTACCACCGCTTGGAGGAAGCTGTTTTAGCATTTATGCGCTTACATTATCTACACCTGTATTCTTATTGTTTTTTAAATAACGGATGGCTTGTTCAATTTCCCTGATGGAAGGGATGTGTATTAATTCTTGATTGTTTGTTTCATATGTGTATAAGTCTTCGCAGTATTTCCATCATACCTCCACTACGTCATCTATCTCATTGATGACTTTCCCCTCTTTGTCCTCTATCTTCCACGGTTTTGGCTTAAATTCTCTTGTAATTTCTTTAATGTGTTGGAAGAGGTCTCGGGTTTCGTTGGTGTTAGCTTTGCTTTCGATCTCTTGGCATATTTGTTCTATGTGGTGATTTTTATCCCGTCTACATAGCCGCTGTATTTCTTTACATAGTCTCCTATATTCGGTTCTTCGGTCTTATGTATTTGTGCCTGCTTGTCTGAGAGATTTTCTTTCTTCTATTACACTCCAAGTTTCGTCGGTCATCCATTTTTTGTTCTTTACTTTCTTTTTGCTTTGTTGTATCACTTGTTCTTTGGTGGTTAATAGAGTTGTTTTGAGGCTTAGCCACATTTCTTGTGCATTTGACTGTTTTGAGGTATCACAATCTGTTATTAGGTTTTGCTCCAATTTTTGTTTGAATTGTTCTATGTTTTCTGGTTCTAAAGAGGGAGTTATTTTTTCATATTCTTTATTTTTGTATGAATTCTGACTTTAGCTAACAGGAGCTTGTGGTCACTTCCACATTCTTTTCCAGGGAGAATTTTCACGTTATTTACGCTTGATTTCCATCTAGCTGTTATGAGGAAGAAGTCAATTTCATCCTTGTGTTGTCCTCCTGGAGATATCCACGTGTATCGGCGTCTTGGCTGTTGGGGGAATAAGCTATTTGTGATGGCTAAGTTATTTTCTATACAAAACTCTACGGGCTTTTGACTGGAATCATTCATCTTGCCCCAGCCGTAACTTCCGATCAAGTGCCTTATTTGTTCATCTTCTTGCGTTTGCCCAATTTTGGCGTTAAAATCGCCTTGTATACATGTTACTTCTTTGCTGGGTATTTCCCTAATAGTTCTTTCTAATTGGTGGTAGAATTGATAAATTTCCTCCTCACTGTGGGATGCAGTTGGCGCGTAAACCTGGACTATATTTAAGTTGCACAGTTTAGCCTTGATCTTTATCGTGATTATTCTTGAGTTAATAGTGTTGTAGCCCAGTACACTTGATTGAAATTGCTTATTAATGACTATCGCCACTCCATGTATTGAATCTGTTTGGTGGCCAGAGAAATATATGGTATTACCATTTTGGTGTTAAAATGTCCTTGACCTGCCCAATGCGTTTCGGGCAGACCAACTATTGTGATATTTGATGTTTCCCGTTCAATAAAATCTAATTTTCCAGGGTGTGAAACGAGACCCTGGACATTCCAAGTGGTAATTGATATGTTCTTGGGAATAACTGGTTTGGATAGGATAGAGGGTGTAGGGCTTAATCTCTCTCAGATTAAGATCTTGCAAGGGCAGAGTCGCCATTCCCTGAGGAGGTCTGTTCTTCATCAGGATCATGGAGAAGTACCACCCGCTACCTATAGTACCTCCCGCTACCTAAGTATATACAGGAAGTTACAAATTGGATGTTCACTATTTTCGGGGCCGCAGAAAGGATAGTGCGAAGTTTAAATCGGGGCGTAATTTAGTACCGACCAATAGGCTGTCGAGAAATTGACTCATATCCGAGCAAGTAGATTATTCTAAAAAATCAGACATCGGCATCCTGGTTTTTTGATGTTTCCTGCTTAATTTGAATGCGCCATTGTCACCTTACGTCCGCTACAAGAAGCTGACCTCATATTTTGTAATAAACGTTCCGTCTTGCGGTCGCCATCATCAGGACGATTTTCTTATTTGGTCATTTTTGCTATTATCAAATTACCATTATCGTAAGTTGTTTTTAATAATGTATCAACCCTCTATTACTATTATGAATGAATACAGTAGCTCAATTTCGGAAGTTGAAGGTATGCGATTATTTATTAATATTTTCTTTCTTAATGCTATTTGTAAATAGAATGTTAATTTTATAGTATTAATGCAATAATTAAACTCGCTTGCCAATTGGAATTGCCGTTTTATTTAGATTTAACCACAGAGAGCGTCTCGACGACGTCAAATACAGAAACGTTTCCTTCTGCACGACCGTTCAACTATACAAAGTCACGTAGCAGCTTATATTTACGTACAAATTATCGAGTCACATAAGCTAAATCAATAAAATTATTGAATAAGTTATCTGGAAAATAGTCTCTTATAGATTACTTACATACCTTTATAAGACGAGGTGTTTTTTAAATTCTAGTCGAATATGTCACGGCATACGTAATAGGCACCAAAGCGCATTATAACGCAAATAATCTATTGACCATAAATTCCACATTTTCACTTAGAACTGATGCTTGATTATTAAAACAGTAAAAATGGGCACACTATCGGTGCATTTCTTAAAAATGAAACTATTTAGAGAAAAAAAAGAACGACGCCATTGGAGTCTACGGAAATTCTGTGTAGAAGCCACTTTTCAGCGCCTCGATTGCTTATAGGATAATCGAGACACAAGAGATGCACGAAAAGAGCAACATTTTTATTGTACCCTGTAGCTCAAAAATGAAGAGGGCTATGACAATTTTGTATATATTATCTTTCGTTTCAAAAAAGTAGCAAAATTCCTGCAAACCGCACTCTTCTACCCTTACTGACAACGGAGATACCCAGCCATGTGGTCACTATGTATAACGAATTCAGTAAGGCGTTCGACATGAGACTGCTCACCGTTGTCTAAATGACTTGCTGAAAATGGAAGTTTAATTAGGTCTATTCAGTCCATCATTCTTTTAGGTTTGTTGCAAGTGAAGCAATTTCGTCTGGTGTTTAGGCGAAATATATATACATCGCTTTCACTAAGGCTTTCAATTTAAGTGGATGTTATTCTATAACTCCGATCGTTCTCGTCTTGTTATCACCTGGAATATTTTCAAATTATTTTCTGTCAACTTGAGGTTTACCCTGGAAGGTCGAGCAAAATCTAAGGTGTCCTATTCAGTTATTGAAAGGCAGATGTGGCAGTGGTATTGTATATATCCCGATTTCAGTAAGGCGTTCTATAGGATTGACCGTTGCTTGAAGGACTTGTTGAAGAAGGTGTTTAGGGAAGTTCATTAAGGTGTATTAGGTCCATTTTTTCAATGTTGCTGCAAGTGAAACAATTTCGTCTGGTGTTCAATTTGAGTAAGACGTTCACAAGATTGACCACCAACCGTTGTTTGAGGGGCTGAATGTTTTCAAATGTTTTTCCGCAAACTTGAGATTTATTTACTTGCTACAGCCAGCACATTGTAACCACCTTTTTGCCCAGAATGATCTTCGAGAAAAAATCTTACATTTAAAAGCAGGTGTAGCAGTTGTATTATATATCTACTAATTTCCGTAAGGCGTTCGATATAATTAACCGCCCGCCATTGTTTGAAGGGCTTCGAGCAATATCCAGGGTCAAAATCCATAACTTAATTGATCTCACTCAATTTTTTCCCTCATTAAAACAGCATTTTTATAATAAAAAATCATTCATTAAGCAGTTAGTTCTGATTTATATTTAGAGGTGTCGTAAACTGAATAAATGGCTATTAAAGATTTTAATTTATTAACA
>MU185377.1:76425-115330 GCA_016904865.1 Pissodes strobi
CAATATATCTCCTGTCGATCTCTCTTTGCGAAAGCCGTATTGATTATCGCTGATTATTCTGTTGTTCTCGAAGTACTTGAGGAGTTGCTGATCGACTACACGTTCCATGACTTTGGAGATTATGAGAAGCAAGGCAATTGGGCAATAGTTAGAGGGCGTGGTTTTCTTGCCCTTCTTTGGAACAGGCTGATGAAGATTATCTTCATATTGGTAAAGTCAACTATTTTTTCTACGGACTCATTGAGGGAATTATTATGAGCAGAATCAGCACTTTCAGTAGCTGCTGTTTTCGTTACATTTGGTATTACCTTTTGCATACCAACTGTGTTTGGTGGGCAACTTTCTTTCTCCGACTCGAAATTTTCTGGTTCTGTTTCGGAATTGTGGTCTCTTAGTATTTCAGTGTCCTCTTCATTCTCGTCACTCTTTTTACCCTAGCTTCTCCATCTGGTATACCCATGGATTCACTTAAGTCTTTCACATCTTTTAACGCATTCTCTGCCAATCCTCTGAAAGAGAATACAGAAAAGTCACATATTTAATGTATTAGCTGATACCTTGTGAACTAAATATATCAGTTTTCTAGTCGCAATATTTTTTTAAACTCATTCATTCAGCATCAGCAATATTTTGCATGATTCTCATAGTTTCAAGAGCCTTAATGCTCAATTTGCTCCATAGTTGGATGAGAGATGAGACAATCTTGAAAAAAAAATTTGGAAAATGTTCACTTTAACCCATTTTGTCTAAATATTTGAAGAGTCTTATTTGGATGGGGTTCACTTCACTTTAAGGTTCATTAAAACGATGCCATTTTTATATATAAAAATTAAGTGCCCATATTTTAAAGACAATTATTACTATTACCAGCATTTCCCATCGAATCTATATCGAGTCAAACCAGACTAATTACGAAAAAATTAAATCATTTTCTACTACCACAAGAAGTTATAAATTCACGATATTACTATTTTAAATTATTTAGACCAATCACAAAACTTCCGCAAAATAATTTTTGTATAATTTACCGTTACGAGAACTAGCCTTTATGCTTAATAAATTTAGAAATTTATTGAGTGAAATTTATTCTTTCGGATCTTCAAAACCTCTTAGGCATTTGCTCGAGCGTGATCTTAAGTGGGTCGGTTATTATTTATCAGACTTTTTTATTTGCCAGTAATTTACTGCTTCCCTTTGAATATAAATCATTTGGGAAACGTGCCATATCCGTCGAATTTTTGGGTGCAACGTTATTCGATATGTGAACAATTAGTTTGCAATAGTATACGAAGATATAGGAAAACTATTATATGGGCTTTAAATTATAGATATTGTAACAAATGATAGTGGTGTGAAAAATGACACATACAGAGGATTCCCAAATATCATCTGAATAGTACAGCGGGTGATGCATTCGTTAATTTTAAGGCAGAAAGTTCTTCTGTAAATATATGAGCAAATACTGGGTAACTGAAATTTAAATTTAACACTGAGTTGTAGGCGTATCTCTGCCTCAAACATAAAAACCCCGGAAATAGGTTAAACAGCCTAATAATTGGTACCATTAAGTAATCCATTTGGTACTGTTCACATGATGCTAATTTAGATACATGTCTGAAATCGTAAATGAAAGAATATTTATATTTGGTTTATGAAGAAATTAGTGGCTTCCCCTGAGGTAGCATCATCAATATTTTCCTAGAAATATCTCAAACGCCACCGCTGTCACAAGGTTTGATAACCTTATGTTATTAAAACACAAATTGTTTCTTATGCGTATTTGATATTATGATGAACCGTTTATCAGAAAGAAATTGAAGAAAATTCCTGTAATACTCCCAACAGGCTATAATTTGATAGTAATTTTAACTTGCTTAAATATTCCTTAAGCTTTATGTCGGAAAGTTCTCATAGAGTATGTCTAATATGCTTCAGTTGGAGTTTTATCAGCAATCCACTGGGTTATCGCCTCTCCATCTATTCAGGTCCAAAAGGACAATAATAGCCCAAGGGGACCCACCAAAGTCTGGAAGAGGGCGACTGATGAATGAGAGCCCGCCTTAAGATCAAGTAGATGTCTCAAACTTCACATATCTGATAGGGTTGCGTAGTTTGGGGGCGGATCGTAGCGGACGACCCCAAGACGTTTAGTGGTAATGGAACGGGCATGTACGAAGAAACCATAGGGACGATCCTTATTTTCTCCCTTGGATCTTATGCAAGTGTGTTTCAGGTTGAGAGTATGCGATCCTCAAACATATATTCAGGTATGAAAACCTAGCAAGAGTCTTCAGAGGGAAGAATATATATATCTGCTTCGAGAGCAAAGTTGCTCTGTCAGCTCTCGAGTTTAACAATTAATGATGTGCTGGTGTCTGAGTGTAGGGACTTCGTGGGGCCTTATCCGGGCATAATATAGTCTTTGTTGGGTTCCGGAAGACCTGAATGTCGCGGCGAATCGTCTGGCAGGAGAGGGTTCGGCAATCCGTCCAATGGGGCCCAAACCTGTAATAGGAGTATCCTATATTATGACCGTTAGGCTACTCTAGGAATAAGCATGTTGGACAACTTTTGAGTAATCCAGCGTCTCGTAGGGTAAAGGCCTATCTGGTGGAACATGAGACTTATGACAGGGCTCCTCACAGAGCCTGTCGCTTGAACAGTCATTGCACCTGCGGAGGATCGTAGATGATCAGAAATGCAGGTGGTTTTTTTGATGGGTGGAGCTCTGGCTGGATCGAACCAAAAACAGTGGTCGGTACAAACAAATTCAATTTTTAACTTATTATGACCACAAAGGTGGGGGTAGCATATAACTTTATAATTAATTACAATTAAATTAGTGGACTGTATTAAAATAGGGTGGTGGGGGTTTTACACATAGATATGAATTGAAACCAGGTAGGTATGTTAACGTACTTTCATAACGCAATTAATGTCAAAAATATGTACAATTTTTAAATACTACTAATTTGCAGTCACTCATTCACTCTCATAATTCTAGAAATACATTAAGTTACTTATTACTAAGTAGCTACAAAAAAAGTCTTGATTTGTTAATTTCAAAATGAAAAGTTTGTCTTTAAAATTCCAACTTTCCTTTCACTTTACAAAATACCTTGAAATCCTATTTTCTCTCCTGTTACCGTACCCAGGGGTAGCCGATTAAACTTCACACATTGGATTCATGTATTCGCTTTGCTGTGGTTGGAATGGATTGTCTTTATTGCCAATTTGTAGGCGCCATTTTCCCGATTCCCTTCAATCTCTTCAACTACAGGAAAGCCGCAACGCCACGTCGTTTCTGGCTTTAAGGAATTGCGTAAAAGACGCCTAAAAGAGGTCTTTGTCCAACGTGGACAAGGATAACAGAGGTACACTAAATATTTTTTAATATTTGTGCATACAAACGGAGAAATTGCCAACAAGGGTGTAACCTTTTGCCGCGAAGACGAGAACGAGAACTTTCGCTCTTGCTCGAGTGAACGTTGCAACTGCACTTTTAGAGGCTAGAGAGCGGTGACTGGAACGATCTAGAACGCGAAAATAACTAACAAAATGAGAGAAAACTAATCATTTGCCTCAAACAATGCTAGAACAGGGCTAGTTGTTTTTTGGCGCTAACTTTATACGGAGCGGTGACTGGACCGACGCATCACGGTTGAGTGTTTGCAACGCACTAATTTCTTCTTCTAGCTTCTAGCTGGCGGCCTAGCGCCAAGACCAAATAAAGGAAGGGGGGTGGCGCAAATGCCGAATTCATTTGAGATTGAAAGGGTAGAAACTGTTTTCTTTCTTTATTTGACACATTATTGTTTGCACAATACTGACGGAGACAAGGATATGTTAAATTGAAAACGATTACACACGATTGAATTGACGGAATGACATTTTGCGTTCTAGAGAATGCCGTATATGACGGACTCTATTAAACCAATAAAACCAGGTTCGGACTAAGGGATCGAAATGAAGAGCTGAAATATGCTGATTTAAATTCACAAATTTCTGTTTACCGGGGGTTAAATAAATCTATTTTGAGTTTAATTACCGTTCATTCATACTACATACATACAGGGTGTTATCACCAAACTATACGGTGAAAAACGAAAGTTATACACGTGATGGGGTGTCTCCCCAACAAACAGTATCAGACACAGTTTCCACCTCTGTACAGTTGTCTTACTAACCAAAAGCACCTCAAATCTTTATATATGTGTGTCCTCCGTAGTGCTTTGGTCTCACCGAGACGAGACGAGACTATTGAGGTCTCGGTCTCGCAAAGTCTCGAGTCTGCGAGTCTCGTCTCGGTCTCGCGGAGACTAGACATTTTGTGGTCTCGGTCTTGGTCTCGGTCTCGCCGAGAGTCTCGTGCACTTCAAAAAATATATATTTTTTGAAAATCTTCCAAGAATCCGTATTATAAATTCAACCTAATTTGAGATATTACCACGTTAATGAATAATAATTAAATTTTTTGGTTTTTTTCAGATAAATAATTTTAATAACCTGCTTCTTCTTTTCTAACTACCGGAGCAAACTGATCTAAATATGAAGTGAGTATTACGAAATTACGATTTTTGAGAAGCTATAAGTTTTGTAGTGTCCTAACTTGTAATAAAAAATCATTGACATTTGCTCTAAAAGGCTAATTTGTCTTTATTAAACTGATACTCACATTTTTTTTCAGACATACCGTGACCTGAAGGATATTCCCTATGTACACTCGTAGATACCTGTATTCCTCAAATTTCGAAATAATATTATTTCGTACTTCTATACTATACTATACCTGTTTTGAAAATATATTTTTTTGTGTTACTCATAAATATAGGTAGGCAACTAGTAAATTGTACTTTAGATACGTATATACTTTCCGAGATTTCTTTGATTTTCGTGTACCTAAATATTTTTTATTTTTTGTACGTTACTTATAATAAAAAAAAAAACATTATTTTCGTACTATCCTACTTATAAATTATTTTTATTTCAATACTCGAGACACGAGACCATCGAGACTGGCGTGACGAGACTCTTGGTCTCAAACCTTGAAGTCTCGGTCTCGTCTCGAGTTATAATTCCTAGTCTCGTCTCGGTATCGGTCTCGAATTTCGAGACGAGACGAGACGAGACGAGATGAGACCGAGACTAGTCTCATCGAGACCGAAGCACTAGTCCTCCGCGAACCGCTTTAGTCATTACTTTGGAAGACGAAAGATGTTTGAGATGTTTGATCCCTAGTGCCTTTCTTTCTTTTTGTTTTTCCAGCTTCCTTTCTACTATCTATTAGGAAGTCACCTCTCCCATGAGTTCTCATCATTCTTCGATCCGCTTTCATTCTAGTACATTCAAAAATATATGTATGCTCTACAGTGTCTATATTGAAAATTACTTGAAGCATTTAAACTATTATTTGAAAAATATTATGTTAACATTCAACATAAATTATAAACAAGGCGAGTGGACAGGGCAGGCAATTATTAATCAGTTACAATGGTCAGCAGATTTTACGATATAAATAGTCAAGTGGACCATCAATCCAATAGGCTTTTGTCTCTCACTTTTTGCAGTCCACAGTGACGTGGTAGGGGTTCTAACCATATCCTAAACTTCAGACCCAACTCGAGAAGTGCAGTTCACAGGAACGTACTTCTTCCACCTAAAAAGTACTAAAGTCGAATTTACGATAGATCTGGCAAAATTATAAGTAGTGATTTTTAGAGTTAAGTAATTAAAGTGCTGCGTGAAATTAAGATGAAATAAGAACCTTACACCGTTCGTAAAGGACTTTATTATAATACAAGGACTAAGACTTATAAACAAATCAAACCATACCTCAATCGAAAGGACATGCGTGTTTAAATAATCTGGTACTTTAAGCCTTTGATCAATAGACGTTGTTATAGTTTTATCCAAGTGCCTTCTTTATTATCTCTTCTCACCCGACGTAGCTCGATCCATAATCTGAGCTATATAACCTACACGCCATCCAAGGCGTGGCGTTGCGGATTACTATTCGGGACAATATTCTCACAATATATACAATTATCGCTTTTCGCAGCCTTGTTTGTGGGTTTGGAAACACTCATGACCAGAAATTAGCTAGGTAAAGTGATACGGCACTTCCCTGTGTTTTCTAATGACCCATGGCTCAAAGTTTGGTATAAGCCTTTGGGTTCATAGGCCTTTATTTGTGCTTAGAGGATGAGGAATCGCCCAACTATGTTCTTGCCGACTGTTAATCTTTGGATAGGATAAGAGATGTGCACTGCATGATAAGAAGCTACCGAACTGGTGGTCTACGTGCAAGGAAAGTCCGGCCCGCGTCTCAAATTGATTTATTCCAAAACCAATTAAGTGTTTTATTTAAAATGCTTACGTTGGAGTTTGGTAATTCCAGTTCTGAAATGAGCATATCCACTTAACATTTGGATATATACCAGATTTGGCGACAACAGCTTTTTGAATTTTGAAACTAATGCGCTGTTTCGATACTTCCACTGGTAAACGTTAAAAAACTTATTTGGACGAAAGTACCCCGTTTTAAGCGGTACTACTATTTTAATCCAAACGCCCTCTTATAACGAAACCTTTGGAAAAAATATAAAGCTGTTAAATACTAATTAACACCATTCATTTATAGTCTATAAACGCACATATAAGCGAGATATAGATATCTATATGTATCGAATGGTAGAGCATTAGATACATTTTATTGGACTGTAAATCAATATTAACGTCCAGATTAAGGTTCTGATTCCCAGAACGTTTCCTAAGCCAAATTCCATAATAGCATTAGAGGTGCGTTATTACCACTTAGATAGAACTAAAGCCAAATATAATGCGTTATTAGATAGTGCCGCTTTTTAAGTAGGAAAAGTTAACGCCGAGTTTCGAGCGAACGAGATGTCCAGTTAAATTGGCCTCGTTTCTTTAGTCGCTTTGAACGCAACAATCGCAGTTATGTCAGTCCGCATTGTGCTTCAAGGGTTTGAGGCAATTTTGCCAAAGTTGATTTGATTTTTAATTCGGTTATAAATATGTACGATTTTTGTTGCAAGTTATTATTTAAAACTTGAAAACGTTCACTAGGAAAAATGTTGTCCATAAAATATCAGCCATAAGACAACGCAGGAGTGTCCGCGAAGGTCTATTATTCCGTACACGGTCAGAAATATTAAAGGTTATTTATTCTGTAGGGTTATTAAGGGACATTCTAAGAAGCCTTGGGTGGTCAGAAACTGTCAATTAAATATGAACTAGTTAATGGAATATGTAGAAAAATTCTACATCTAATACTTTCCAATACCTATTTCCGGTTACAGAAGAACTTCTCCAGCCAAGACTTTGGTAGAAAGCTTTTCGTCCTCTACGAAAGAAATACTATTACAGATATACCGTAACGGAGCTTCTAGGTCAAGTAGTTTTATATGCCTATTTTGATATACAGAAGAAGATTCACCAGCTAGAAGCTTAGTAGAAATCTTACTCCATATGCAGCCAATTGCAAGAATGCCCGCTGAAAAGATGAATGAAGATGCTGTTGGCCTGTTGACCACCAACTCAACAGCTGAAGTCCAGATTCATAATAATGATACTAGAACTATACGTAAGCACACTTACATAGCAGTTAGAAGTTTGGTTTGGGACATGAGGAAATAAGGGAACTTTAACACCTACTTAAGATTTGAGAAGATAACCCACCAGCCAGTAACTTGCTGGAAACATTTCTTCCTCTTGGAGCCAAAAGCAAGTTGAAGATTAGATTCGAGTTTCAATGAAGATATATTTCTAAATCTATCAACTTTCATTGTCTATTTTAGTCTACAAAAGCAGAATCACCAGCCAGAAGTTTAGAAGTTTAGTAGAAAATTTTCGTTAATATGCAACCAACCGTAGTATATATATGAAAATATGGTAAATCAGTAGATCAATAGGTCAACAGTTGAAGGGTAGATGCATAATAATGATACTAGATCAGGTTCACTTAGTAGTGATAAGTTCGGTATAAGCAGAAAACATTCCTTGCAAACCAGTTGGAGAAACAAAAAAGCGAAAAGACACTCAGAAACGAGGAGCTTGTGTCCCTGGAAAACCTAGACCTGGACGACTACAAAACCTGCGAGGACATTTTAAAAAGGGTATGGTCACCCATCTTATACAGGATTACGGAGCTGGAAGAAAAAAGCGCATTAGGACGAAGACCAGACCACGTGTTTTTCTTCCCTAACTGGAACCAGACCCTAAGAAAGGACCGAGAAGAATTGTCGGACGAAATTATAAATCGATTCCCGGAAATGAGAGACGAAAGTCCTGTAGAATGCGTGGGTGGTGCATACCTTACGCTAGAAGAACTAGTGAAATATAGAATAGGAAGTACAGGAGATGAAAGGAAGAAGACAAAGACGCTAACAGCACTATATACAGAAGGAACGGAGACACAGGAGGACACTTACAAAATACTTAAACAAGTACGAAGTATAGTAGAGAAGGCAATTTTTAGAAAAATGGTAGAATGTGTTCTAAAGGATGGTATCCAAAAAATAAACATTTGGTGCAACGAGGGATCCTTGCCAAAGATAACGAGTAAAGATAGGCGTCCAAGAAGCGAGACACTTATTATAGAGCCAAACCAAGGAAAATCATATGCTGAAATGCTTCAAATACTAACAAGTAGCACAAACAAAAATATAGAGTCGACAGTTAAACAGGTGCGCCAAACGGCAAATGGAAACCTTCTTTTGAAGCTGAGAGACAATAGTCAATTAGAAAACACAAAAAAGAGGTAGCTAAAGCTTTGGGAGACCTAAGAGTTCGAGTCACAGGTCAAGGAACGAAAACCAAGACATTCTTTATTCGAGATTTGGACATGGTGGCTACAGCCGAAGAAGTCAAAGAAGTGCTAACCAAAGAGAAACTTATTACAAATTGGGAAAAAACGAGTCTAACGTTACAGGAAAATCCATTTGGCGGCCAAACAGCAACGTTAAAAATCCCAGACGCAGAATCCACAAACATCGAGGGAACATTTAATGTTAGGGTTGGACTTAGTGACTCTCGAATACAGGAGAGGATGGAAATCGAGAGATGCTATAGATGCTGGAGCTTTGGCCACGAAGCTAGAGATTGCAAAGACACGGAAATAAACATGGAAAGCAAATGTTTTCGCTGTAGGAAAGCAGGACACAGGAAAGTAGACTGCAAAGAGCAGAAAGAGTTCTGTCCTTCCTGTAACGAAGAAGGGCACCAAGCCGGCACATCGAAATGCACCAGCTTCAGAAATGCATTGTTTTTGGAAAGGAAGAAAAGAAGAGACCAATATCGAGGTGAACTGAGAAGAAGCAGTGATTCCTCCCAAAAACTTTACCGATAAAAGAAAATATGCCCATACAAACCCTGAAGATACTCCAAGGCAACGTAAATCGGAGAATAGTGTCCGAAAACCTAGCGCAAGCCTACTCCTATAAGACAGGTTGTGATTTTCTATGCTTGCAAGAGCCAAACAAAAAAAGATCAACTGGAACAGGTACTTTCGCGTCCAAAGGAGATGAAAAGAATTGCGCAATTATAAGAAGCTCCCAAAACTCTCTCCCCGTGCATAACTACGTGAAATCAAAAAATTTCGTTTATATAGAACTGGCCGCTGCAGACCTGTACTCAGTTTATATACCCCCCAGCTATACTATACAACAATTTGAAGAAGCTGTAGACACGCTATTTGTTCATATGCAGCAACATCTGTTAAATAGCAAAAAACCACTTGTAATATGCGCAAAAAAACGTACTATGGGGAGGACATGTAACGGACCGAAGAGGAGAAATCTTGAATAACCTGACGACGTCCCTAAACCTCGTTTGCCTCAATGACCGAAAATATCCTACCCTAGTTAGACCCAATGGGGTTCCATACATAGATCTCACTTTCGTTTCCGAAGAGGTAATTAAATCAGATTACAAATGGGAAGTACTCAAAGAAGAAGAAAGCTTCAGTGACCATCACTTTATATCAATTGACATCCGGGTTAAAGAGAAACTAAAAAGAAGCACCTGTAAAATAATAAAAAAACTAGACCAAACGGACTTTAAAGAAAAATTTACTTACCTTGCTAACAATGAAAACTCTGAAAACATAGATAATCAAATAAAACAAATAAAAAATACTTACCAGTTATCACGGCGCAGCCTCCGAGTAGATCACCAATTTAAGATGCCCTACTGGTGGACGGACGAAATCCAGTGGGAGATAGCCGACCTAAAAAGAAAAAGAAGAACATTACAAAGGGAAACAAGGGACCAAGCTAGACGAGAACAATTAACGGAAATATATATAAAACATCAAGAAAGACTCTGTCTCGACAAATAAGGAACCAAAAAAAAGAGATATGGAAGGAATTATGTCAAGCTCTAGACCAAGACATATTTGGCCAAGCCTATCAAATCGTGAAAGCTCAATTAAACGCTGTGGGCCCAAGGCTGTTCCTCAAAAGAGAGGAAAAGGTGCGGATCTTCCATGAGCTCTTCACTACGGCAGCGCAAAATCAACTACCAATAATCCATCTAGAGTCAAATGGACCGGACGTCACCCTAGAAGAAATTACAAAGGCAATAGCAAGAATCAAGGTAGGAAAAGCCCCTCGACTAGATGAGATGCTGCCTGCCGACGCGAAACTCATTCTCCTAAATGATACGGAGTATTTTAGACGCTCTTTTTCAAAATGCCTAAGCACGGGCTACTTCCCCTTGGAATGGAAGAAGTCAAAACTGATACTCCTAGAAAAACCGAGTAAGCCTGGAGATACCGAGAAGAAGTACATACCGATTGCTCTGTTGGATGTCCTAGGCAAATTTCTGGAACAAATTATAACATCCAGGCTCCACGAAGAACTACTCAGAACGGGTGGCCTAAATGAAAATCAATACGGCTTTCGTAAGCTTAAATCGACAGTTGACGCCATTTAAAAAGTAGTAGATATAGTGCAGCAAAATAAAAATGAAATAGTGACGATTATATGCATTGACGTTAAAAACGCTTTTAACACCGGAAACTGGTCGCTTATAATAGAAAAACTCAAGGCCAGAAATATTCCAGACTACCTAATAAAAATCATTATCTCCTACTTCACAGATAGGTTCGTCTCAGTGGACAAGGATTCGGAATTCAGGGTCGAGGGGGGAGTCTCACAGAGATCTGTACTGGGCCCTACCCTGTGGAACGTATTATACGACGACGTAATGATGATAAGGATACCGGGAGTCACAATAATCTGTTATGCTGACGACATCATAGTAATTGTTACTGCTACGACAATCTTAGAATCCATTGAAAGAGGCAATGAAGCACTTTATGCAATAAATTCGTGGATGGATGAGAACAAGCTTCAGGTGGCGCCAGATAAAACAAACTGTTTAGTGTTTGGGTGGAGTTCTAAAAACAGGAGGTAGATTGTCTTCAATTTCAACTCGAATATTATTGTACCTCAAAAGACCCTAAAATATCTGGGTGTTACGCTTGACTATAATCTGCTGTTTACTCCACACATCAACGAGATTCTGAACAAGGCCAAAAATATTCACCGAGCCTTCGAAGCTATTCTTCCGAACATAGGAGGTCCTTCCAGTACTAGAAGAAGAGTCGCTGCCTTGACCTTCCAGTCCGTAATCCTGCAGCACCAATCTGGAGTAAAGGCGCAGATATTAAAAGGAACGCTGCCAAACTTATTTCCTACCAACGAAAAGTTGCCCTTAGATGCATAAGCGCCTATCACACAGTTTCGGCCGACGCAGCTGTTCTACTGGCGGGATTGGTGCCAATCGTCAGTCTCATAAAAGAACGAACGAGAATATATATAGGAGAAGAAAAAGCATGGGAGAGGAAATAAACGAGGAGGACACTGTAAAAATGCAAAAAGAAGAGAGAAACATCACTATGGAAATGTGGCAAGAAGAATGGCGAACAACACAAAACACTGCGGCATGGTCCAGAAGGCTAATACGGGATATTAATATGTGGATGGAACGCAATTTCGGTGACGACACATATCCAATCACTCAGTTCCTGACATGACACGGATGTTTTGCATCGTATCTACATAGGTTCAAGAGACGGGAAAGCCCAGCGTGCATGTACGGTGATACCGAAAATGATACTGCGGAACATATGCTGTTTGAGTGCGATAGGTTTCATACTTTTAGAGTGGCTGCAGAAACTGCAGTCAGTGTGCGCCTAAGACCGGAGAATCTAATAGAGACAATGATAAAATCCCGTGTAAACTGGGAAACAATAAGTCGCATGATGAAGAGAATGGTATAGATGAAGGAAAAAGAGGAGAAGGAACCAGCAGTGGAAGTATAAACCGGCACGACAACTCCTGTCCCGAAGTTGACATCTTTTTCGAAATGGTGCCGGGACAGGTAGCTGGAGACCAACAGAGGAGAGGGTTTTAGTCGGTCGCTTCGGCGGAGTCCGACACTCCCCATGGTCGCCAGAATGGCCCAACAATATCTTGAATTTAAATGCAGCTAATACCAATGACCACGGGGGTGCATAGATAAGCATTTCCTAAACCTCTATAAAAAAAAAACATTCCTACACTTGCTACCAACTACAGGAAGCCAGTATACAGAGCAGTTAAAGACTAAAGGTGGAGGAAAGGGATTGAATCTATTTCAGTTTTCAGAAGAAGATTGACAAGTTGCTGGCTACTTGCTAGAACACTTTCTTCCTTCTAGAGCCAACAGCAAGCTAGTACTAGTCGAGCTGAAGCCTACTTACAGACGAGAGGATGAGTTTCTGATGATTCTGATATTTCACTCCGCCGTAGAATATTCATTAGCCGAAAAGGAACTTCAATACCTATTTCAGTTTTGAGAAGATGCTCCACCAGCTAGCAACTTGCTAGAGAGCTTTCTTCCTTCTGGACCCAACGACAAGAATTAAACAAATATGTAAAGTTTCATATTTAGTTTAGTGGAGAGAAAAACATTTATTTCGTGCATACAATTATATTAAAATTTATGTAGCAGAGCGCTTTGACTTATTGACGCCGGTACCCAGGCGGGGATGAACTGGATGCTTTCGTGGAATCATTTTTGTTTGTGCCTGCTAAGATTCAGGTCACAGCTGCCATTTTACATTTGTGTGTGATAGTCGAAACCTTCAAAGAGCAGATCATCGACATCTTGAGGGGGTCAAAAATATAGTGCCTCCGATCCAACAAGGTTGTAACCTATCTGGGAAGTTTGCCACAGCTCTAGCTAAGCCCGGAAGGGGACCTTGCTGGGCGAATGCGCTATGCGAGGGGAGGTTCTGTTACTCCCACCCCCTTAATCTTATATAATTCTGGCTGTGTACGAAATAATAGGCTTTCGTGGCGAAGGAAGGGTGCTTCCGCGTCGCTTTGGGACTGATAGGCCATTGATATTAGTTTAAAAATAGCGTGTAAGAAAAAGAAATTATAAAGTTTTGCTATTTGGAAATTAAACTGGTCTAGGGATGTACCTTCAAAAACCAAAAAAGTTCTCAAGCAAAAGGTGGGATCCCTTTAACCACCATAACATGCAATTCGGTAGTAAACCGTTGGTCCTACAATAAAAATTATATTTATAAAAAGTTCTACTTAAAAAAGGTTCTACTACTTAAGTTGCTGAGAGCAGAGGTTTCGGACATGATCATTGAGCAAACGCTCATGAGAGACATAAAAACTCTTGGTGGTTTAGCCCACGGAGCGTCCTCTATAATTTGATTCTTGGACTACCAGCCACGCATCATGCATGCGAAGCCGTTGAAAAATATTGTGACATTCACTAGGCATCACGGATCAGCATGTAGAAATAAGAAATGTAACGATAAAGCCGGACGATTAAGACTGTCGAAAATTCGAACAATGGCTTAGAGAACACAGCCCATTTATTGATAGGAATAATCTTGTTTCTACTGTTTATGTTGCCGAAAGCAAAACCACCTGTTATGAAGCCAGGCGTGTAGGAGAGGAGATTTTGCGGAAGTCTGTCTCCGTGTATTTGGTACACTCAAATTAAACTCAAATATAACCCAACTTTCCAGAATCATCTGAACTGTACACTCTCCTTAAGATCTGCGCTATTGTTTTAAGTACGAGCTGGCTTCGGTGCCTTTGACATTATGTGATAATGTTGGATTGATGAGAAAAACAAAAAAAAAACATCGCTCTACGATATAGCAATAAATAAACACTGCAAGTTGTTGCCTGCTTCATGGCATGGTGTGGCCAGAAGAAGGTACCTTTGGAGATGTCTACTCTGCCTATAACAATAGCAATAAATAGAAACGCAATAGTTACATACTTATTGTTGTATTTGACGGTTACTACGAGAATAGTGTCTGCAGAAAGGTGTCGAACGTCAAAAATGAATGTCACTACGTTTGGTGGACAGGATCCATGAAAACGGCGTCCAGACTAGTGCTGGACACACTACAGCGACTTGCGATCCTGATGGGGGTCTGGGAGTTGTTAAGGCTATAAGTCGGTGGCGGGAGAATTTTCTTCCGCACGCGCTCTTTGTTGGTAAGGGAGTGTAGAAGCTGGCTGATTGAACTTGCAAAGTTTAGACGGCACCTTACTCTGCTGAGTATTGCAGGGGAAGGGGAGTGTAGATGGTGCATGGTGGACGAGGAAACCCCATACTATCTACTTACGGAATGCCCCGCTTCCTTGGGGACAAGACTCCGAATCCTCCGACGCCGATCGAGCCAGATTCAGTGCGTCAAGTTAGTCTGAAGGAGATGCGGGCTTTCTTAAGGAGGACCAGCATCCTGGAGGTTCTCCAATGCGGGATGGGGGCAGAAGGAGTCCAATTGCTGGCCTTAGTTCAGGGCCCGAGATACCCCGCAATTACAATGAAATCTGGACACCCTCTACATGATAAAGTGTATTTATTATATAATATGTTTTACAGCATTTCATATCCAGACTATGTTCAAGGCTTTCGACATGAGTACTCCATTCTAGCTGATGGCATGTTAGTTCTGGGTTATTAAATTTTAAAGCTATGAATTTTAAGAGTTATAGTTGATATGTTTTGGATATGTGTGTTGTAACAAGGATTTCAGATGCTGGAAGAATATTAATTGAGATGAGTTCTTATCAATTGATCTGTTATTAGTGAATTCACGTGTTATAACCCTTATAAAATCGAGTAGCCGATCAGTTTTAGATAACGTGTGTTGGGTGTAAAGCATAAAAGTAAGCTTGGTGTTAAGGACACAGCCTGCCTAAATCTTTAATTTCAGGAACATTAAAGAGTATTATTTCCGAATAAATAGTGATGTTCAAAAGATTGCATTGATTTATGGAAAACGGTAGAATAGCACTTTATGGTCTTCGACTCGATTTTGTTGATATTACATTACACCAAGTTACCAGGTGATTTAAGTCATAATGAAGTTTGAATGTCGTGATGAAATTTCTTCCATGTACAACTCAAATCATCAATGTAATCAAAGTGCAACTCCAAATCGTGAATGAAAAAGTTGGAGCTAAAAAAGCCCAAGTGCTACCTTTGAAAAATGCCGGATGGCACATGTAGGTTTTGGGATTGAATTGTTGTGCCGAACTATTTGAGATTATCCTGTTAAATAACTCTTTAACCAAGACAGCAACGGACCATTAACACTCACATTCTCTAGCTTACACAGAATAGCAGTCTGATTGAAGAACCGTTTGATTAATCCTTTTGAACGCCTAGGATAAATCAGTGTGGATTGAGTGCATTTGAGAGCCAACCTCTAAGACGCTTGATATAAAGCCTATATAGGTCAGCAGATTAAGTCCGATATTTTTCTGGAAGCTAACTGTCTTGTATTATTTCAAGGCCTTAGCTTGGATAGTCAAATAATCTTAACAATAACGAACGACAAAATATAGACACATGTATTGCAGTAGATGATGCCGATATCAAAATTGTTACCTCTGCACTGGTTTCAGAAAATCTCAGGAAAACGAACATATCGTGATGGTTGGTCAAGACGTCGATCTTCTTGTTTTAATAATTGTCTTTAACCCATAATGCACATATATCATATTTCAATAAGAGGCTTAAGGTAATGTTAAAAGGCTTCTTTGGAAAGGACAAGCAACAGTTTGCATTTATTCGGAAAAGGACCTTCATAGTGTAATTCAGATTTTTATAAACGCTAAATCAACTCCAAACGAAATTGAGCAAGCTGAGTAACGATTTGTACTGGAGCTTCATAAAGCGAAATTATTATAGGGCAGTCTAGGTGAGCAAAGATATGCTTATTATAATAAATTTTTTGTCCAAGCGGCCAGTGCCCTGATTCCTTCAACATGACCTCCCACGTCAGCAGCACTACAACAGCATTCCCGGCGTAGTTACCAATGGCGTGGACAACATTTGCAGCCTGAGCTATGGGGGTGGGAAAAATATGACGCACTGTGACCACAGCTGTACCAATATAGATTTCACAGATGCTGTAGATACTACAGAAGACTTTTTATGAATTTATTTTCAGTTAGTGGATTAGGTTTCCAGGGGAAACCACTTTAAAGAACGCGCCGATAATCCTACCTCAGTCATGGCCTGGAAACGAGTGCTCTTGTATAATCCTTAAAGCTTTTATATAAACCCTTTCTTCACTGCAATCCTAGACACAGAGTTCCAGGATAATACCTAAAATACTTAATTATACCGCGTTCCTTAATCCCTCTTAATGCACCCTGAAATGTAACAGCTGATTTCTCGAAAACTTCTGCTCTGAGCATCTAAGATAGTAGAACCTTTTTTATGCAGAATTTAACGTGGAACACTTTTTTTAAGTGTAGTTCTTTTGTAGGACCAACAGTTCTCGACAAAAACGAGAAAAAGTACCGAATTGCACGTTAGGGGTTGGTTTAAAGGATAAAGCTTTTTTCTATTTATGGTAATACTAACGGACTATGAGCTTCTATGGACAACAGGACAAATAACATCAAATAAGGATGAGATTTTTTACAGAGAGCTGTACAGAGAAGAGAGCAAAAACGAATTTATTAGGATCAGGAAAGTGGAAAATATAGGGTCAGAGGACATTCCAGAGATAACAACAGCGGAAATCTTAAAATCACTAAATGATATGAAGAACAATAAAGCAGCTGGGAATGGCCGAATTGTCATTGAGGCAATTAAGGCAGGGGTCATACGACGCTACTAAAAGCTCTGGCTCTGTTATTTAACGCGTGCCTCTTAAATGGAGCAACACCGTCCAAATGGGACAAAGCAGTAATAATAATAAATAATAATGCACAAAAAAGGGGATATGACTCAGTTGAGCAACTATAGACCGATTAGCCTGTTATCCCACCTGTACAAACTGTTAACGAAAATAATCGCTAAAAGGCTAACATCAAAATTAGACTTCTATCAGCCTCCTGAACAAACCGGATTTAGAGCTAAGTATGGAACAAATGACCACCTACAAACCATCAAAACGCTGATTGAAAAAACAGTAAATCTATGATCCTGGTCATGGTTGACTTTGAGAAAGCATTTGATTCTGTCAACCAAAAAGCAATGCTTAGTGCTCTTGCTGAATGTAGAATAGACTATATCTATGAACATGCTACAGCTTGTTTAAGGCTTCATGAGGACACGGAGACCTTTCGTATTGAAAGAGGGGTTTGTCAGGGAGACACAATTTCTCGAAAGCTATTCACAGCCCTATTGGAGTATGCATGTAAAACAGTCGACTGGAATGGAATGGTGTTAATATAGACAGAAAGTTTTTAAATGACCTCAAGTTTGCGGATGACATCGTACTTATCGCTGACAGCTTTGACCAGGCACCGACAATGCTGCAAGAACTCTTCACTGCTTCAAAAGGGGTTGGCCTCAAGAATAAACTTTTCTAAAACCCAATTCTTGACCAACCTGGTTCACGCCAAGAACAGCTCCGTAGACGGCAAGGACATCGAGCCAGTAACCTCCTACAAGTATTTGGGCCACGAGATAAGGATAGGTAGGAATAACCAAACATGCGAGCTAGTAAGAAGAATAACCCTAACCTGGGCTGCATTTGGAAAGCTAAGATGCCTTCTCATATCTAGTATCCCAATGAGTCTGAAAAGAAAAGTGTTTGTCGTGCGTGTGTGTCCAAATTGCAAGTCACCCAAAGAGCGATGGAGAGAATAATGTTAGGGGTATCATTACGTGATAGGATTCCTAATGCCACCATCCGCAAGCGATCAGGAGTAACAGACGTTGTTGTAAGGATAACCACCCTTAAGTGGAACTGGGCTGGCCATGTAGCGAGAACAAACGATGACCAATGGACAAGGAGAATTTTGGAGTGGAGACCCCGAATAAAAGCATACAGAAACCGAGGAAGGCCTCCAACAAGAAGGACCGATGACCTAAAGAGAGGTCTACGTTCAGCAGTGGACATCAAGGTCTATGTGATGATGATGATGCTGATTACTCTTAACTGATAACATTGTTGAACTGGAAATTGGGTTACTAGACGTACTGACAAAGAAGGGCATTTTAATGTTTTTCTCTACGGTCCTGTCATATTTCTTAGATGTCTCTATGTTGTATTTTATGTATTAATTAAAAACATTAATTTGCGCCCAAAATTTCAAATACATATGCGAAACGTTGTTTTTCAGTCTGCCCTTTCGTGCGTAGGGGTGTGTTGATTATTCATGATCGCGGCTAATAGATGTCGCTATTTTATTAATTGAACAAAAAAGAAGCCTATTATAAGTTTAAGAGTGTTGACGTAACAATAGTTCTCGATTTCGTAAGACAAACAAAAATATTAAAATCTGGAAATTATATTAAATTCAGATATTCATGTTTCGTTTACATTTTCCATGTGTTACTGTGATATTCACTTTCAAAGTAGGTTCAATAAATTTAAACAATTTGAAATGTTCTGAATTTCTTGTCAGCATCCCGCTTTTCTGAACAGAAGTCCTGCCCTTATAAATCATTTATCTGGTAACCTAACTGGAAAGCTCTTATAATTAACAGAAGTTTGCCACTCATAACCTTATACTTTCTATGACTCTGTAGTTTGTGGTAGACTCTTAATATTGCTATCCTATGGCCGGGTGATGGATACGCCACTGGCCGTAAGATCTAGAGTTAAACAAAACATTACAACCCTTGTAGCGTTGTTTTTCCTGTGTGTACGTCAACCCTGCATATACAATCAGTGATTTTAATAAAAACGGTTTTTTAAATTTTATACTGTAAAAAATGTCAGTGGGAAAAATTAGGTATAAATTAATTGAACTCAATAAAAATTTTTGGGGAAAGATGTTTCAACTTTAGCATGTACCATACTAGAATCTATATTTCAATTTTTCTTCAGTCCTACTTATGTTACATATTAATACCGTTCTTCAGTAATTTAATAGCAGTCTAATATACAGCTTTTGCTTCCACCAATAAACGAAAACATAAATCCCGCTTTTACGGTTACGGTTACGACCTGAAAAGATAGCAAAGCAGAAAAACGACACAGCGCTACCGCGCTCTTTATCCAGGAAAAGATTAGAATGGATTTTATGTCTCGACCGTAATGTGCCATCAAATCGCCATTACAGTGGTGAAATTAGCCATCACGACAATCGCCGACACGCTATACACGATCCTACGTTAAGGACGACCGTGTTCCTAAATCAGAACGCTGCACTTCGTGTGTCGAAAAACACGCCCTACTTGTTGCGGTAGTAAAACTCTTCAATACCGGACAAAACGCTTGAAGTATGCCAAAACATTTTTAACCTTAACATTTATAGGCTACTTTGTCTAGATAGCTTGGATAAGTTTGGATATATTTTTCTTACCCGTAGCGAGGCTTCTTCTTAGCACCCTTAAACTTTTGTTTTCTTCAATGACAGTCGTTATTTGAATGGTGTTATATTGCCTTACGTCTCTTCTTACCGCCTTGCTGATATCTCTATTTAACTGTCCTAGTTCGTCCCTGTTTGTGTCGTTCTTGTTCTTCAGCTCTCTTTGTTTCTTCATAAGGTTCTTTGTATCTGTGCTAATTTTATCTTCCTTTACTACTTTTCCTCTGCACTCTTCACGGCTTCCAACAGGCGATTATTTATTGTTTCTACGTCCATTTCCTCCAAGTCTGCTTCTTCAAGACAATTTCGAACAGCGACCTCATAGGTCTTGGTATTTTCTATAGGAGTCCATCCTATGTGATGTTTTTGTTTATCATTTTAGTTCCTTTTTTCTTAAGATGTATTGTGATCTTAGCTCTGACTAGTCTATGATCACTTCCTATTGAATAGTTGTTAAGGACCGATATTCAATTCAATTCAATTCAATAAAGCTTTATTGTCATAAATTTACAATTCAATTGACAAAGCAAAGTCTTATGCTACGAACTCGAAGATATAGGCAAAAGCAACCTATCTGATAATTCTACAGTGAAGATACGTCTATACAATAAAAGTTACTTAACTATATTACATGATTTCAAAAGAATGTTAGTATATCTAACTATTAATAATTGGACAACAACTACAGACGTGTTAATACTAAATGAGTATAAAACAATTAAAAGAAAAAAAAACTAAAATAATAATAAAATTTTGTATAAAACATATTTACATGTCAGATTGGATGGGGTTAAAAAATGAACACATAAAATGAACAAACAAAATAAAAGGAACCGAAATATTCTAAAGTAACATTTGGTCTTGATAATGCTGAAAGTTCGCTTAAAACCGGCAATTCAAGTACTCGTCCACGGTATAGAAAGCGCACACAGCCAATAGATCACGACATTTAACTCTAAACCTTTTTAAATTAGGTTCAAGTTTTGTGTCTTGTGGTAAATGATTATAAAATTTAATCCCACTGTATATAAAGGACCGATGGATCATGGCAAAGTGTGGTATTGGAAGTCTGATATTGTTACCCTGACGAGTCAGATGAATGTCCTGATTGGGAGAGAACCTCGACAAGTGCTTTTTTATCAAGCATACAGTTTCAAGAACATACAGACAAGGGAGCGTCAGTATACTGTTTTGTTTAAAAAGTGGTCTGCAACTGGTTCCTGGAGGGACCTGGCACAGAAAACGAAGTGCTCTCTTTTGCATAACGAAAACCTGCCGAAACAAACACTTTGTGCATGCTCCCCAAAACGGTAAGCCGTACCGAAGGTGTGACTCCACCAGCGCAAAGTATGTAGATCTGGCTATTTGTCTGCCCAGCTCCAAGGAAGTGATTCGCACGCAGTATGCGCCAGACGCAAGTTTCCTTGTAAGTTGCGAAATGTGACAATCAAACTTTAAGTTTGAATCAATACTGAGACCTAGAAACTTAACGCTAGAGGTACTATCCACTATATGGTGTCCAATGGCAATCCCTTGAAGTGTAAGATTCTTAAACGTAACAATGTGGGTCTTGGAGATATTGAAACATAAACGATTAGCATTACACCATGTCATCACCTTCGAGAGGTCAGAATTAATTCGGGAGCTGAGCCTCCAAACATCACTGTCTCTCCACAGAATTGTGGTGTCATCTGCAAAAACAGTGAAAGAGCCCGTAATGTCGAGCCGCATCAGATCGTTGATGTATAGCAAAAATAGGATGGGTCCCAAAACTGACCCTTGGGGCACTCCACAAGTTATAGGTATCGCACTAGATACATCCTCCCCCACAGAAACAGACTGAGTACAAGCCGACAGGTATAATTTGATCCACTCCAGTGCCACCCCCCTAAAGCCGCAGACAGAAAGCTTCCTCAGCAGTATTTCATGACTTACGCAGTCGAATGCTTTCGACAAGTCACAAAACACTGCCGCAGACGCCTCACCCCCGTTCAGACCAGCCAACAGTTCCTCCAGGAAAAAGAAAATTGCATCCGAAGTATTTTTTTTAGGTTGAAATCCAAACTGTTAAATGTTAACAGTGTCATTGGCCTCTAAGAAATTGACCATCCGTTTTTTAACAAGCTGTTCTATCACTTTAGAGATGGTAGACAAGAGTGAAACTGGACGAAAGTTAGAAGGATCACTAAAGTCGCCTCCCTTGTGAACGGGAATTATCCTTGCGGACTTTAAACAGTCTGGAAAATATCCTGATTCGAAAGAGGAATTAATAGATTTAGCAAAGGCCACGAATGCTTCATGAGGAAGTTCCTGGAGAATCCGCAAAGACAGCCCATCCTCACCCGAGGAAGATTTGTTTTTGATGACGGATAGAATGCTCCTTATCTCCTGTGGGTCCGCTGGAGATAGAAAAAAAGAGTCCGACACACGCAAATTAGACAGATATGACAAAGGATCGACGGGCGTGTTAATATCTTTGGTAAGATTTGAGGCAACAGAGGAGTAGAACTCATTTAAATCATTTGGATGAAGTTTAGATTCATGATGTTTATGTCTGAAGCGACCAGCGAGCTCATTCACGATCCTCCAAGTTTCACGGTGTTTACTTCTTGCGTTATTCAATCTGGAGGAGTAAAATAATTGTTTTGACCTTTTTAAGACACTTTTGTAAATTTTGCGGTATGCACAATAAAGCTGCGTCAGGAATGGTTGAGAGGCAAAGTGCTTTCGAAGAGTATTAAGACACCGTAAGTTCTCTGCAGAGACACGTATACCATTTGTAATCCATCGTTTCTTAGTTTTAGGTTTGATAGTACGAAAAGGGAAAGACATATTAAACGCTTCACATATTTTTTTATAGAAGAGAGTAAGGGTGTTGCCATTTTGCTGCCAATCAATGGAGTGAGAAGTTTGCCTGAAAGAGTCAAAATTACGACGACTCATGATTCTCTTACGAACTGGTTTCTTTTTTAGTTTAGTTGATTCTATAGGAAGTTGCGCCATAACGGCATGGTGGTCTGAGAGCGCAGCATCGATGACTCTACAATTCACCTCCTCCTGTAAGTTTGAGCAGACATCGTGCACTATATTTCTGTTGTTTGTAATTATGAAGTCTATTTCGTTCCTAGTTACACCGTCTGGACTAGCCCATGTCCACTTTCTTTGAGGGCTCTTTTTAGAGAAGCTGTTCATTGCGAAGAAACCATTTTGCAATAAAAAATTCAAAAGCATTCCACCTCGTTCGTTGCATTGCCCATACCCGTGGGGGCCTAATTTGCTTTGCGTCCCAACTTGGAATTAAAATCGTCAATTATTACGTTGTATTTTGTGGGGGATTGCCCAATTGCCTTGTATAGGTCTTCATAAAAGGTTTCGACTTCTTCGTCTGCATGAGCAGTTGTTGGTGCGTAAACTTGGATTATTTTAATGCTATGTTTGGTGTTCGATTTCAAAGTGCAGAATGCTATTTTTGAGGTATGTTTTCTTTGTATAAGAAACCCAACACCTCCTGGCCTTTTGTCATTACCCTTGTAGAACAGTTGATGACCCGACATTAGAGTTAGATGTTCTTCTCCTTTCCGTCTTACTTCGCTAAGATTTACAATGTCCGACTTTATGCGTTTCAATTCCTCTTCCAGTTCCACTAACTTTTCCTCCGATGACAATGTTCTTACGTTATATGTGGCGATATTCATTTGTCATAATCCATGGTAGCGTGGTCTAACACGGGGATTCTTCGCACCCTCTGCTTGCTGTCTTTCTCGGTCGATACCTTGACCAAGGACCTGCTCGCTGCCACGGACTGAGGGCCGTGCCTTTAGTTGTACAACCATGCGGCGATTTTAGCCGTACTCCACCTCGCTGGCCATTGCGGGTTGGTGGACGGTCCGTGTGGTTCTGCATTTCCTTAGTACCTGTTGGAACGGTTATACCGCCGTGACTCGGTCGTCAGAACGTCGTTAGTTGTCTAGCAGGGTGCACCGGATAACTTTGGTTATCATACGAGCAGGTGAGGTTGACATTTGGGTTGGCATTTGACCACTCATTTACCACCACCCCTTACACCCCTTAAAAATTTTTGTATTGCCACTTTTTCCACTCTATCCAATGGTGGAATCCAGTTTGGAATCCGACGTCTCATCTTCAAGGCGTCATCATCAACTTTATTTATTATAAAAACAACTTTAATTTTTTATCGTTTTCAGATGATATTGGCGTTAATAATATGAATATGTGTTTTTATTTTTTCTAAATTCTTTTTTTAATATTGATTTTTAATTTTTTTAAAATTATTTATGTTGCTTTTGGGTAAAAAATAAACAAACCTGTTTATTTAATTTTACTATTTTTTATATTTATTAATAATATAGGCTCGAATTGTCCACTTAACATGAGGAATAAAATAAAATATTTTTATAGATTATAAAAATTTCAAAAGTAACAAACTATTTTAAATTACGTCAAAGCAAAATAAGTAATTTCATAAAAAAAAATAAAATCATAATAAAAAAAAAGAATTAAAAAAAAATAAAAATACCTATTCATATTAATAACGCCAATCATCAAGTTGATGATGACTTCTTGAAGACAAAACGTCGGATTCCAAACTGGATTTCACCATTGGATAGAGCGGAAAAAGTGGCAATGCAAAAGTGAAATTCAATTTGAAATCCGTTTCAAAATTTTGAAAAATAAAATGATTTTTGAAAATTTTGTTTTTTTCGGATATCTTCGGATATACTTGGAATTTTAAAACTCTCTAAACGGCATATTATTAGGTCCTAAATGCGCAATTTTGTTCTAATTTGACCCACACTGTATCTCTTACGGTTTTCGAGATTCGAAATCGAGCCACCCACTCTCCTTAGTCCAGTGCAGTGCAGTCCATTATTATTATTAATGTTTTTAAAAAGCTAATATAGTAATACCTCCAATAATAATTATTATTTTGTAACAAGTCAAAGCTATAAAGTTTCACAATAGCGATTAGTTTAACAAGTGCCGAAAGTAGGGCTTTTCCGCATCTTACTGCAACGTAGCCGAATTCCATCAACAATCGAAGGCGGAAAAGACCCTTTTCGCAACTGTCAGGTAGGTACAATATTTTTTTCCTACGATCATGCGGAAAATTCACCTTCCCTCATGCATTTTAGCGCTGAAAAGTAGTGTTTTTCGCACTAAATTCGGAGTAGTAGTTACTACTTGCCGTTTACTAAAATGCGTGTTCACGCTTCATAGTGCACGTTTCTGCACGACGTAATATTTTCTGCATTACATGCGGCATGCGGAAGACTTTTTGTGGCACTCAGTCACAGATTAATAATCTGTGACTCAGTGCAGAAATGAACCACTCTCTGTACTAAAATGCGTGCGGAAAAGCTCACGTTTCTACAGGCTTGTAGGAAAAATTTTAACACATAGATTATGGAGTTTTACGCAGAAACAGAATGGGTATTAAGAGTGAACATTAAATTCTGAATATCAAAATAAAAAATTTATATAAAAAAAATAAAACGCAGGTTCATTACATCCCTTAATTCTCATTTTGGGGATAAATAATACCATCTTTCTTGTCTTTCATGCAGATCCGGAGCTTTTGATTACCACGTCTAATTTTTTTTTATCCGTTCTGTCACAAATCGCATGATACCTGACGAAAAGCCTATTTAGAAACGGACCTTTTCAATACTTGGAGCCTAAGTATTAATCTGTATGTGATTTTCTTCTTGATAGATGATGCAAAAAACGGCGCAAATAAATAGTATACAATTTAAATTTATCATAAAGGTGTCTGGTTCATTCCTGAAAAGAAGCACAAAAGCGCAATGCCACGGAGGCGGTAAATGGCTTTTTCATTAAAAAAAAGAACATGTCGGGGACCCCACTTCATGCGTACAAAAGACGGGACAATCTGGCGCCAGTGCTCCATTCACGGTCTTCTTCAGTACGTCCTGTTCTTTGTTGAAGAAACTGCCAATTCTGAAGAAAAATAGTAACTGTGGAATTCGAATAGTACAATAACTTTACGCATTGCGGAACGCATTCTTGCGCCTTTTAAGAAGTGCGTGTCGATCTTCTATTGTCGGGCAAGTTTCGGCCAAGGGTGTTATTCACACCTGCTTAGTGTACCTTCATTGAAAAAATATTTGTAATTCATTCTGAAATACATGGGTTCTGTTTCTATTGTACTTGGGGTTGCCGTAAAATATTAGAAAACCGTTTAGCCAAGTCGAGGTGTGAGTCCTGGAATTGTAAGGTAATGATAGGGCCACACAAAGAATGTCTATTGAGAATGAATCATTTCCGCCCAAATATTTTGGTAATGAATGGATTAATTCAGCTAAATTAACTTAAGGCCGTCTTCACGTTAATCAAGTCCAAAGATAATGTAGAATAATAAACCAAATTGAGACTACAATAATAATTATAAAGACAAATTAATTTTTTTTTCTTTTTTGGTTAAAATTATTTCTATTTTAGGATATCTCCTGACATAATTTAAAAAAATTATAATAATTTGGCAACGTCCAAAGATCATCAAAAATAAATACAGAGTCTTATATTGAAGAACTTCATGCTGAGCTCAACGAGGGTAAAAAAAGAGGGGCAGTACCATATAAGGAAAACGACTTTTATACTGCCCCGCTTTATAGTATTATAGTATTTTATATTCCTAAGGCTCAGTTTGAACTACACATTATACTCGATCTACAGATGCAATGACAGTGTTGCCAAGTGTATTGTTTTCTAGATACTGCATGTACCCTAATTGCTTTTAAATGGAACTCCCTATTTATTATTATTTATACGATTTTTTCCAATATCCTCTGTAACTTAATTTTTTAAATGGAACCCTTTCTTCGTTTTCATCCCAATTAATTAAGCTCACAATACTGGTGAGCAATTACTAACCCACAAATATTACGGCTGCAAAAGACGGCTGAAGACAAAAACACGAAATTTCTTACATAAAGGTTGTTGGTTGTGCTAGAGTCAAAACTGGTAATGGCAATGTTGCTGAATGTACCAGTTTAAATTATAATTTTGAAAAAGAATCCCAAATTCGACGTTAATTAAGAAAATTGCAGTAATTCACAAATGTTGCAAACTAATTAATTTCTAAATTGAAAGTATGAATCTTCCATAATAAATTTCGTTTTAGTCACGTTTTGTCAAAATGGATTTGGAATTAATAAAGTGAATTTCAGCGAATTAATATCTTGTTTTTTCCTATGTAGCCTCTATTTGTCACTTTCAATCCATTTTCATAATTAAGATTACATTTAGGATTATTGTTCAACATAAAGATAGTTCTAATGTCGTAACTATCTAAAGATGGTAATTTGGCAACATTGTGATTGACATTTATTAACCGAAATTTCGCTGAATAAGTACTGATACAGAGGCATCTCTAAAACGCCAGCAGAAATTCATGAGGCCAGTTTTCCTGGACCAGTCCTACCTTTGTATCAAGTGTAAAGGAGAGCTACGATGAATTTACATAATAAAACACTTTTTAGTGTATTTCTAGCTAAACATTTAATATATCTAGGAATCTAGGCATAAAAATGTTACGAACCTTAAGATGCAGGGGAAGTGCTGCTTATAACGAAACTGTACTCAGATTTCTATTTATCATCCTAAAAACCCTCTAAGTACATAATTTCGCGCAAATCATGCCATTATTAAGATAAATATGTATATACTTTGCTGGTCTCGGAAAGACAAAAAGAGTTTGGCTCTCTGAAAACAGGCGAACAATGGACGGCGAACAGAGAGGAAACGATTGAGCTTCTTCTAAAAACCCACTTCCCCGGAGAGGTACAGACTACCAACTGGGACGAGGAACCAGAGCCAGAGATGGACTAGAACCTTGCCCGCAGTGTGGTGACTGAGGATTCCATAACTTGGGCAGTGGGGGAGTTCAGTCCATATAAGGCAGGAGGGCCGGATGGAATTATACCCATGATGCTGCAGGCGGGCCTTGACACGTTACTCCCTTACTTAAAGAGAGTATTCGAGGCCAGCATAGCACTAGGGTACGTTCCACAAGCTCTCCAGCAGCGGATGTCGTCTTCATCCCCAAGGCAGGGAAGAGAGACTATTCCCATCCCAAGTCCTTTAGGCCTATAAGTCTAACTTCATTTTTAATGAAGACAATGGAAAAAATGATTGACAAGTTCACCATGGAAGATATCCTAACTGATTCTCCTCTACATGATAATCAGCACGCCTACAGAAGGGGGAAGTCGACTGAAACGGCTCTCCATTCTGTAGTTAGAAGGGCTGAAAAGGCAATAGAAAACAAAGAAATGACGCTAGCGCTCTTCTTTGACGTAGAAGGAGCTTTCGATAAGTCTAAAACGAAAACTATCTGTCAAGCCCTCCAGGCCAAGAGAACACCAGTTCATTTGGTCAAGTGGGTAAATACGGCACTGGAAGACCGAAAGATCAGCACCACGCTGGGAGAAGTTCGCGTCGAAGCCGGGGTAAGAGGGGGTTGCCCACAAGGCAGCTGCCTCTCGCCACATTTGTGGTGCCTGGTGATGGACAGCCTCCTGAGAAAGTTAAATCTTGAGGGATTCTACGCACAGGCATATGCTGACGACGGGCTAGTAATGATCACGGGCAAGTTCGTGAGAACGGTCTGCGAGCGTATTCAGGTGGCGTGTCGGATAGTTCAAGGTTGGTGTCTCAGTAAACCCAGGGAAGACCGAACTCATTCTCTTCACAAGGAAACGAAATCTAACAGGTTTTATACATCCCATACTCTACCAGACGAGACTGAGCCTAAGTCAACAAGTCAAATATTTGGGAGTTATTTTAGACAGTAAATTGACGTGGAAGGCACACGTTGAACAGGTGGTGAATAAGACAACCGCGATTATGTGGCAACTAAGGAGAACGGTAGATAGGAAGTGGGGCTTAAAACCTTACATCCTCCAGTGGCTGTACACTGATGTGATAAGACCGAGGATTTCCTACGGATCCATCACTAATGCCCAGAAACTGGCCAGACTGCAAAGGCTGGCTTGTTTGGGTATTACCGTAGCATTGACCTCCCGGATTGAGAGAGAGGCAATGGCGGCTCACAAAAGGATGATCGACAGTGGCCTATGGCGAACAGACTACACAGGGAAAGGCCATACGGCTATTGCCGCCAAAATGAGTAGGGATCTACCCATCATTTCGACCAAAGGCAATATTCCAGATGGCAGATTAAGACTGAGAAGGAATTTCCAAGTGGAATTTCCATCAAGGGAAGAGTGGCTGTCATGCCAGGTACGTACGCCGAGCGGCGTACACGCATGGTACACTGACGGCTCATGGATTGCTAATACTCAGTCATCTGGAGCCGGTGTATACCTAGACAACACTAAATCAGAAGAAAGCACTTCGCTGGGGAGATATGCCACTGTTTTCCAGGCGGAGGTGTTTGCTATTTTGGAAGTAGCAACCAAGGCGGAAGTAACAGAAGGTGTAGAGAGTATATATATTTACTCGGACAGTCAAGCCGCTCTCAGGGCGATCCAAAGACCCAGAGCGAGCTGTAAGCTAGTTCTGGAATGTATAGACGCCCTAGATAGATTGGCTGTGCGCAAGGAAGTAAGGGTCAGATGGGTTCCAGGGCACAGTGGCATCGAAGGCAACGAACAGGCCAATGAATTGGCAAGACAAGGCTCAATGAGCCACCTCGTCGGTCCAGAACCTCGTCTGGGCTTACGTAAAAGGCAAATCTCTCAGGAACTAAATAACTGGGCCTGGAACAAGACAAAGCACAATTGGAGAGGAAAAGAAGGATGCAGACAAGCCAAGGAAATGATTCTAAATCTTGACGGATCCAGAGCAAGGCGACTGCTAAAAAAGAGCCGAGAGGATATCAGGTACTTGGTAGGTATTCTGACTGGGCATGGAAGCCTAAACGGACATCTGCACCTTATCGGTGTGAGGGACAGCCCACTCTGCCCGAACTGCGGGACAGGGGAGGAGTCTTCATACCACTAGCACCAACACTTGCTCGGGAAGATCTAAAGGATCTGGACTGGGAGGACGTCCTCACCTCTATCAAGGTGACGGGCCGTTTCAGTGTGGGCCAGGCGTTGGAAGTAGCCAGGTAGGGGAGGGCGAATCGGGGATGGTGAAAAGGGACTTATAGGCCTACTTACCGGGCTTCGGCCCCCACCCTTACTACTACTACTACTACTACTATGTACTTTTGCCCTTTATACAGCTCTAAACTTCCTCGACTTAAGATATATTCCCTGAAAGTCGGCAACAATGAAGAGAAGTAATGTTGCCACATTGTTAAGATGTGCAACTCTTCCCTGTCCCTTCCTAATTTAACTGAAAATTTTCATCCGTTCAGAGGTATGTAATAAGGAAAAATTACCTGCTAGAAAATAAGAGTCTTAGAACAAAAATTTTGAAAGCCCTAAATAAGTTGGCTGCTATTGGCTAGGAAACGTTTCGAGATATGAAAAGCAAGAAGCGCATTGGTTAAAATATTTCCTGAGAATGATGGGAATAAAGTTTTGATTTTCCAGTGAAACAATTTCGTTACCTACTGATAGTAAGAAGAGCTTTATTAAACCGAAGGGTACGATCCAAATTAAAGATGATAAATTATAAAAATTCCGAATATAAAATCGCTTTAATCAACGAATCAACCGACCACCGCGGTGGGTAAACCTTAATTAATCAAATCTGAAAAAGTGTCAGAATGGCTGGGTAATCGCGCCGGGCAAACCTTAATTGGCCTTATTCAACACCTTAGATCCGGCGCTAACAGATTTCACGGTTACACCCCGATCGGAAATTCTCGGAATAAGTTAACAATAACAAATAAATTTAATGTTTCGTGTCGTTGTAATGCAAGCACAAAGAAATATTTATATTTTATATTGGCGCCTGTACGCCAATTAAGCCTCTACTTTAATTAATTTAAAAACAAAAAAATTTGAATACAATGTTGCAGTTTTGCTGCCTGCTGGGAATTTGTTACTAATGTGTCTTAGTCAAACCATGCATAGGACGATCAGACAAGTAAACAATTTTTACGTAATGCAAGTGGAAACGGAAAAAGAATCACATTTTTGCTATATTCAGATTTAAACCTGTAAAAGAATAGTAGAATTATAACTGCATAAATCGAGTAAATAAACCAAAACGTGTGAACTACATATCAAAGTTAATATTAATTTTTATCGCCAATTACTACTTACTTAAGAATTAATAAAAACAGAGCTAAATCTATCAATAGCCGAGGTAGATTGGTCGAATAATATAATACAGAAATATACTGGGACTTACATTCGGCCATCCTGAAGTCATCTCGCCCAGAGGTGGTACTCTAGTTAGAATCATCAGGGCTCAGCTCCACCCCATCATCTCCGCTGTCAGTGTTCGTCTCGTCTGATATACCTACTTCCTTTAATTGTGCGATTAAGTCTTTCTACTTGTCCATTAGCTCTTGGTGTTTTTACATGTTTAATATTATTATTTTAACAGTATTGCTCAAATTTTGAAGAGGTAAACGCACTTCCTTGATCAGAAACTATGACATGAGGATGACCATAATATTCGTATATTTCCTGCAAATAATCAATTACTAATTTTGTTTTTGTCGATTTTACTGGTTTCAAGAACACAAAGTTTGTGTAAGCATCAACGGCTTTTTTTTTCTTTTTTTATTGGCAGTGGCACACACACTAAAGGGAGACCCTATGGCGCTCGACGAGCGGTGTGTGTGCGAAGATGTTGATTGACACGGCTCTTGAATATTTGTAAGTTGTAATTAGTGGGAAACAGATGTCCTGGTAGTGAGTTCCACACTGATGCAGTCCGCCAGACAAAGGAGTTCTTGCAAAGCGATGTTCTAGGTGTTTCCAGTTGTACGACGAACTGGTGCGCTCTTGCCGTCTGTCGTGACTGTCTGACAGGAGCTGCCAGGGGCGGGATGAGGCGGACCAAATCCTGGGAACATTTGCCGTGAAAGTATCTGTAAAACAGAGATATCTCGGCTACATGTCTGCGGTGTTCCAGACTATCTAGATTCCGGGTCAACTCCGGGTCGCCGACGAGACGCACAGCCCTCTTCTGAATGGAATCCAGCAGCTTTAGGGTATGCTTTGGTGCGGCACCCCAGATATGTGAGCAATATTCTAAGCACGGTCGTATTTGCGCTTTGTAGAGCAAGAGCAACTGCTGCGGTGTATAGAGTTTTTTGTTGCGAAATAGCGCAGCAAGCTTCTGGGAGGCTGATTTTGCGATGTTAGCAACGTGGTCATGACAGTACATATTGCTGTGGACCGAGATACCCAGCAGTCCGATTGACGAGGATGAAGGAATGGTCGACCCTGCCATAATGATGTCAGGGCCCGCTGTATTGCCCCTCTTGGTAAACGTGGCTGCTTGGGTCTTTGCTGCATTGAACTGGACCAAATTTCGGTCGCCCCAAGTTTGAACTTTCTCCAGGTCTTGATTAATTGTTGTATGAGGTGATGAGTCTCAGTCGCTGGTAAGGGTCCTTCTGATCTAAAGTGGGAGACAAGGGTACTGTCATCTGCAAAACTGTTAGCAGGATTATTTGTTTCGGTCAGCAGGTCATTAATATAGATGAGGAATAGAGTTGGTGAAAGTATTGCGACCTGAGGCACGTCCGCGTTGATGGTGAATGTGTCCGAGATGTGTCCATCGACTGCAACGTGCAGAGATCGGCTCTTAAGGAAACTGGCAAGCCAGCTGCAGAAAGAGGCTCATAGTCCGAAGAACGGTAGTTTGTTGAGCAGTCCCTCATGCCAAACTATGTCGAATGCCTTTGAAATATCCAACGCAATCGCTCGAGACTCTCCGTAGTTCTCAATTGCCCTACTCCATATATGAGTGACATAGGCCAATACATCTCCTGTCGATGTCTCTTTGCGAAAGCCGTATTGATTATCGCTGATTATTTTGTTGTTCTCGAGGTACTTGAGTAGTTGCTGATTGACTACACGTTCCATGACTTTGGAGATTATTGGAAGCAAGACAATTGGACGATAGTTCGAGGGCGTGGTTTTCTTGCCTTTTTTTGGAACATGTTGCACTCGAGCGACTTTTCCAAGAAGATGAGTAAATACCTTTTCCGTAAGACAGAGAAAAAAGCCTGGAAAAAACGGGTGTTAGTTCGTTGGCGCAGTTCTTTAACACGATGGCAGGTATTCCGTCCGGTCCTGATGCCTTTTGCGTATCTAGATTCTTAAGGATTTTACGAATATCACGGTGACAAAATTTGGAGGAGAGTCTTGCCTTGGGGGACGTCTAAGGTAGAGTGCGAAGAAAACATTTTGGCGAGCATGTTTGCTTTTTCCTTGGCTGTAGTCGCCGTGATGCCACGTTCGTCTGTCAAAGGTGGGAGAGACTTTTCTGTAAAGTTGTTACTTACTGCCTTTGCTACCGACCAGAAATTCCTGGAGCCACTGGGACATTGCAAAAGTTTATTCCTGATCCTTTGATTGTGTTTGTTCTTAGTTTCGTCGACAACACGCTTGCATTCGTTTCTCGCTTCGACAAAATAATTGCGATTTTCAGCGGTCTGATTTTGCTGCCAGTACTTGTAGGCTTGTTGTTTCCTACCCACAGCTTTTTCGCATCCTCTGTCGAGCCAGGGCTTTCCTTTTGATGGTAACTTGATGGAATTTGGGATGTATGCTTCCATTCCTGAGAAGATTACCTGCGTGATCTTTTCGCAGCAGACTGACGGGTCGTCAGCGCCAAAGCAGACGTCGAGCCAAGGAAAATCTAGGTAGAACTCCCTTAGATCGTCCCAGTTTGCAGAATTGTAATGCCAGATTTTGCGAGGCAATGGTGGATCCTTCTGTATAAGTGGCAATTCACAACCCGTTGCAATAAGCTTGTGGTCAGAAGTACCTAATGGCGGACCAACTGTAACTGTATACTGGTCAGGATTGGTGGTTAGAAAATGATCCAGGAGGGCGGCGAATTCGCCCCTCTCTGAGATTCGAGTTGATTCGTCTACAATTTGAGTAAGCCTGCAGCTGATGGCGAATGCTTCAGCCTCTCTACCTTCGTTGTCGGTCCTGTTGTGATGCTTGAGCCAGTCGGTGTTGTGGGCATTGAAGTCTCCCAGAACGATTGTTTCTGAACTGGGGTGATCAACCTGTATCGAGTCAAAAGTGGTAGCTAGTGTTGCAGAAAAGCTTTGGTAGGCTCTATCGCTTGGAGGGCGATAGAGACAACATATAAACTTGGTTAATCCCTTGGCGGTGAACTTGAGCCACATGACGTCAAGGTTGTTCGATTCGAGTGTTTCCTCGCGACATGAAAGGTCGCTTCGGACGAAAAGGCATATTCCGAACTTATGTCTAAATCGGGTATGTAAGTCGTAACCAGGATAGGGGTAGTTTACTGTTGTTGCTGTAGAACATACTTGTGTTTCTGTAAGGACTAGTATGTGTGGTCTATTTGCTTGTAGGTGTTGGTGTACCGAACTTATGTTCGTATTTAGGCCTCTTATGTTGCAAAAATCAATTTTAAATTGGTTCGGTATCTTTGCTGTCTGTGTAATGCGGAATGAAGGGCACCCAGGGCCACCCAGCGCTCGGAGATCCGAATGGCCGGGGAGTTTACCTCCGGAATATTTTGATCCCGGAAGCACCATCATGTCCATATTATTATATTCCTACTGTGGAACCCGGAATTACCAGCGCGGAAACGGAACGTGATTCGGGAAAACCACTTAGCGCCTCCCAGTACTGGTCGGGTGGTCTTTCACGGGACGATGCGAGTAGGCGTATGCATCTACCACCTAGGGCCGCTTCCCTGGATGCATCGGCCTCAGACTTTTTCCTTTGGTGGTCCCTAGTCTGACAGGGGTAAAAATAGGGTTTGTTTGGTCACTCCCCAGTGATCAGCTCCAGGCTTTGTACTTTGGTGTTCTCCAGCCTGGAGGAGGACGACGGGATTTGATGGGCCATATCCCGTGGCTACTACAAAATGAATACATCCTCGACGACTGATCAATGTGTATCATATGTAGGGGCACAGGCATCTTTTCAATAGGATACAGAAAACCTTCCCGTCTTCCTCTTGGTCGCTTATTATAGAAACACGGAATGCAACATGAAATATATTTTTCAACTTTTTCCCTCATTGTGGGAAACCAGTAATGCTCAGTTAGTCGATGTAATGTCTTTTCGACGGCAAAATGACCACCATCATCATGTGTCATTCGAACTATTTGGTGTCGCATTCCACGCGGTATTACCCATAGTAATCCTTTAACAGTTATACGATAAATGCTTCCATCTCGCAGAGCGTAATTTTATAAATATTATGTTCATATTCAGTATTCGGTGGTTTAGCCAAAACTTCTTTAATTTCTTTCAGCTCAGCTTGTCGTCAATTAATTGTCCCGACAAAACCCAATCGGCTTGTTCTATCCGTAGAACTTCAGCAGGTGGTTCTTCGCTTGACGTCGAATTCCTACTGAGCGCATCTACATGTTTGAGCCTATCACCTGGGCGATAGTGTACCTCAAAATTGGTACCACCATCTTGCAATTCTGGGCAAAATATCTTTTTTTTGTACGTGTCCCTCTTAAAGCATCGTCGGTAACGACGGTAAAGTGCATTCCTATGAGATAAACTCTAAACTTCTTTAGATTTTCTACTACGGCCAACGTTTCTAGTTCATAGGAATGGAGTTTGCTTTCGGTTTTGGTGGTTGGTCTACTGTAGTAGGCTACTGGGTGTAGACATTTATCCGGATGTTGTTGAAGTAAAACTCCGGCCACACCTCGTCAACTTGCATCTCTATGACCTTCTGTCAAAGCTTGGGGATTAAATATGGACAAAACTGGTCTCTGTAACGAGGCTGATCGTAATTTTTCGAAAGCCATCTGCTCACTATCTTCCCAATGCCATGTTACAGTTTTTTCAATAAAGCAGTTAAGGGCCGTGCCAATATCGCATAATCTTTTATGAACTGTCGAAAGTAGCCTGTCAACCCAATAAACTGGCGGACGTTCTTTACGTTTTTTGGTACTGGAGACTCTTAATAGCTTTTGTCTTCGCTAGACCTGGTTTAAAAATTCCATTGGATATTTCGAATCCAAGATAATTTACTGATTGAAATAGAAAATTACACTTTGAAGTGTTTAAGGATAAACCTTCGTTCCGAAATAATTTCAAAACCATCTCTAGGTTTTGAATTCCCTCTTCTACAGTTTTGGTATGAATTAAAACATTATCAAGATATACAGCTGCAATCTCTTTTGCAGGAGCCAGGACCTTGTTCATTAGTCGTTGGAAAACCGCCGGAGCATTTGCCAAACCAAAAGGCATGCGATTATATTGAAACTGGCCTTCTGGGGTTACAAAAGCTGTGTATTTGTTTGATTGTTCTGCAACTGGTATTTAATGGTATCCCGATCGAAGATCTAAACTTGTGAAATAAGTGCTCCCATGTAGTCTATCCAGCTGGTCGTCAATACGTGGCAGGGGGTATCGATCCTTAATAGTTATTGAATTTAACTTCCTATAATCGATACACATTCTTTCGTCACCATTTTTCTTTTTCACCAATAATATGGGCGATTAATACGGAGAGTTAGATTCACGTATAATCTCACTCTCTAATAATTCTCCAATCATTGTTTTAACCTTCTGTTGTTCGCTGATAGGCATTCGGTATGGTCTGTAGCAAAATGGTTAATTCAGCTGATTTTGCACTCCCTAGTTCTCCAGCGCTTTCTGCGAAACATTCTCTATATCTTTCTAATAACTAGATTAAGGCTTCTTTTTGATCGGTATCTATTGGTCCTATATTTATCTTTTCAATAGGTAATGGTGGATAGTTCGTTTCTTTCACTTTGAATATTTCATTTGTGCCTAACTGCTCTTCTGGAAAGCAGATCCACGCCCTAATCAAAGGTTTCCTATTTTTCAAGACAATGTCGTAGTCGGATAAATTCATTAATGGCACTACTGCTTCGTCACTTTCACCTATCTATTTATTTATTTATTTATATATTTAACGGTTCATCCATTTACAAAATATATCTAACCAAAAGATAACTAGAATTGATTAAAATTTGTAAACAATAGTCAAGTTATTTTACTTATAATTACACCGGACAAAATACAAACTTAAACTGGAATAACAAGCAATTTAAAATGTCAAACAATTTATACATACAAAAACATACATATCTAAAATCTTCTTAATTTATATTTAAGACTGCCAAGCGAAATATTAAAGAGGCAAATATTTTTCTTTAAAATTAAGTCATTTGCGTGACGAAGCATCCTTGTCAAAGATTCATTAGACCCATAATTAGTTGGATGGAAACGTATTACAAATAAAAAAGTGTGACGCGCCCTCTCCTAACCGCTACACTAAACCCAATCTTGGTTAAGAACTCGGGACAGTCAATTCTAGAGTTAAGAATACCGTGCAAAAAACAAATATCCAGCAACTCTCTTCTAGCTTCAAGTGAATCTAGTTTCAGCATTGAAAGAAATTCCTCATAGCTGAAATCCTCTCTAGCCAAACCCATTCTAAAAGCGGCCATTCTAACGAATTTTCGTTGGACACGCTCGAATTAGGTGACCATACAACAGAGCCATATTCCACAATAGGACGAACCAGTGAGCAGTATAAAGACCTTAATGTATCCACTGAAAGACCACCAGTAAGCCGTTGAACAAATCCCAACACGGTCATAGCCATTACAACCATTCCTTGAAAATGTGTGGAAAAGGATAGTTTGGAATCAAGCATAATTCCAAGATCTTGAATTGCATCAGGCCTTGCCAAAGAGACATCATGCAGCAGGTAGTCACAAGTTATAGATGTACCACGACAAAACAAAACGTGCAGATGTTACATTTTGAGATATTTAATTCCATACTTTTCACCGCACACCACCTCTGAAATCCATCAAGATCCTCCTGCAAGAGAAGACAATCACCAATTAGTTAGTATAGTTCTGGGAATGGTAGTAGTTGCCTCTGTAACCAAAGCAAGCGTTGGTTCACTTGGGGGTTCGCTCGATTGATGAAACAATATAATATGACGTCGCGGAGTCATGGCCAAGAAGTTAATAATGGCGTATTATATATAAGCTAGTTCAAAGTTTATGACGAAATGATGATTTTTAATCGCGTATTTCGGTTACTTCCAGGAATAATAATAAACGCACCTCATTTTATTGACAAGTACCTACAACCGGTTCAGATGGAAATATTTTAACGCGCCCTCAAGTTAACGTAGTTTTGTATTATAAAAATTTGGAAAAGAAAGACAAATGGAAAGTATATGAAGATTGAAAAATCGTGAGCGTAAAAAATGGCTGATTTATACTTCGCTACGATAAAGTTAGGCCATTCCCTATAAAAAAGCAGGGACTACCCATTTTACACTTTAAAAGATATTATGTTACTATAAAGTTCCGTCTACCACTGAAATGCGTCTTATCGCATTATTTTCCAATTTTAAATATAATAATTTAATTAAAGGTCTACTCGTACTCTGTGAAAAATTCATAGTCGAAGTATTTTTTTAATTCATTTTATTTATTGACAATTTTTGCTCTGGTTAAAATAAAATGTAGTAGTAGTAGTAGTATCATTTATTTATAGAATTATACAAAGTCATTGTGCCCTACTCCTACTGTCTAATATAACTATAAATTAAGTATGTACATATTGTGTTTATAGACCCTGCTTGCCCACATGGGTAGCTACGGGACCACGCAACAGTCAAATACCCTGCTGGGGATCGGTGTTATCTAATGGCGTTACATTATGTAACAAGTAGTTTCGCGACCATGCTGTATGGAACTAACTTCCATGGGCGCGCCCTTCAAGTGTGCTTAAGTATTGGCTGCCGATAGGCTGTATTGTGGAGTGATGGTTTTAGATAGGTGGCATGTGTTGGCAGGTGGGCGATATGGAGAAAACTAAATGAAAAACTCCATTTCTCGTTTCTTTGGCTTACCGATTAGACGGATACAAACATTTATTATGTACATATATACAGACAGTCATTCTTCTTTCAATCATTCATACTTC